>JABXJD010002493.1:0-51508 GCA_013375575.1 Percina caprodes | reverse complement strand
GTCGCAGACCAGCCTGTAGACTATATTCCAACAGAGCACTGAGGGCGCAGCAGGAAACAAAAAAAGTTTATCCACTCGTGTTTTGAAGATGCCACACAAAAAGAGAAGACATAGCCACAATAAAACCACCAAAGATGAAAAGAAGTGTTGTTTTCTTTCATTGTATGACGGAGTAAATGGTAGGCCTTTGCTACAAGTTTAAAATGTGTTTAGGCTACAGACAAATAATCTCCAGAACACCCAAAAGTCTGTAGGATACGTGCACAGGTAGGCCGCATTCTCTATGCGTATATAAATATATATATTATTATATTTTAGATCTCCACAGCCCTGGGTCAGCATCGCGTATGGTCTGGTACGCCACCTATCTATTTTACGATAGGGGGAAACCGCCCAAGCGATATCGAGACAGCGAGAGGAGGTACATGACGCCAGAGAATAGGCTTTATCCCAGAAATGTATCTGTTGAGCAAGACAGACTACATTAATGTCTGTCCGCATCATCGGCCCACCAGCATAGGCCTGTACGGTGGCCTAAATGGGCAAATGCACTGCAACCTAATGAAACACGCAGAAAGACAAACACAACAAACAAGTAAATTAAGAAAACATCTTCATAAATATGACAATATGTGCACAGCATTTAGCAAACACGCTGCAAATAAACACAACATAACCAAACACATATGCAAATACAGAAACAACGCAAAAAATAAAGCACACAACCCCCGAAAACAAATGCAACAAAAAAACCCGCTGCATCCAGATTACCCAATGGAAATTCTCCAGGCCTCTAGGGGGAGCCTAAGTGGAACAGCTTGATTTTCGACCCCACTGAGACAGACAGTGGGAACACACAAATCATACAATAACACTATTGTTTGCTCTGCAATCCTCTACAGTGATGCAAAGAATATCTGATGAGTGCTAAAGCGCTGGTTTGGTTTGTGTTTTTGGTAGACTAAACCAAGTAATACCAAACTAATTGAGATAGGACAAATGTTTTAATGAAATGCATTGTTTATGTTTTACCAAATATGGAATTGGATAAAGGAACATATCAATATTTGAGTAAATTTGGCTTAGAGAGAATGTTAAATTTAGTTTGATGTAGACAGTTTTCATTTCAAAGATGAAACAGAATAGTTTAACTTAATTTTAAGGAAACTTTATGCAATCATTGACTGATATCCTGAAGCTTAAAGTGTGTGTTAGATTAGATGGATACTTTCCAGTGTTTTTAGTCAAACTAGTAACATGAATACTCATCTTTTGGAACGATGTTGCATTTATTGAACTTAAAAACAGTGAAACAAATCAACAGTGATTGTACAGTATTCCTTCTGGCAAGTACTGTTCTTTTACGGATTTGCTCTTTTATAACCTCCATAACTTTTGGCAAACAGTAAAAATGCCTTTATCCCTCCTAAATTCTACCACAATGTTATCAATGTGAAATGTTTTCACTGTGATCTCTTGCCAAAAGCAAAATTATACACCAGTTCTGTATTTTCCCAAATACTTAGTTTAAAGAAACATGATAGGTTACAGCCTCCCATTTCCTCCCACTCTAATCTGGATGCGGCTGTTTATTTTTGTTGTATTTGTTTTTGGGGATTATGTGCTTTTCCTTTTGCATCGTTTCTGGTTTCAGTGTTTGTGTGCGTTTCTTTTTGCATCATTTTTGTATTTGCAGCACGTTTGTGTATTTGGTTGTGTTGTGTATATTTGCAGCGCATTTGCTAATGCTGCGCATGTGTTGTCAAATTTATGAAGATGTTTTCTTAATTTGCTTGTGTTTTGTCTATTTGCGTGACTTTCATTAAATTGCAGTGTGTTTGCCCATTGGCCACCGTACTAATGCCATGTCCTGTAGGCCTACTTCTACAACCAGATAAAGTTGATCCTCCCCTCCCCCCCCCCCCAGTCATGCGTTTTTCCTGGGAACTATCACAATACAACTCTGCCAAGCTCCTTTTTTGAAAATATGTGAGAGGTGATGGGAGTGAGTGTGTTGTATTTACATAATTTAAATGCAGGTTTAGCTTGATTCTTCTTTGTTTAGGTATGGACACCAACCATTTCAATGGGCTATACCAGTAAAACTACTACTAATACACTGTAGGTCTATCTCTCTCTGCTTCTGTGGTTATTGCCGTAGTGTATGGGGAGTGGCTCACTGTTTAGGAAGACAGGAGAGAGTAGTGTAGGGTAAAACCTTTATTTCAGAAGAGTGTTCTTCCCTGCTGATCCCTCATGGCGTATGCAGCCTACTGGATGAGTCTTGTGAGTACATCTGCGACTTTTCACCTCCTCTTCTATTTGACCCTCTGGCATTACACTTTTATACCTCTTAAGTAAAGCTTGGCACTGGTAGATACACTGCATGTTTTTATTTAGCCTACTGTCGTAACCTGAACAACTTGTCTGAAGGTGTATGAGCTGCTGAAAGCTCTTTAAAACTTGGCATGGACTGCACAACATAATCTTTGAATTCAAATAAATTATTGTAAGGGCCTTTGTCACACATACAGGGTTTAGATATGAGGGTGTGTGACTGTTTAAACTGAAATAGGCTTCAACACGCACACTTGTGTCAGCTATATGAATTAGTTCCTGTTATTCCTCAAAGTGGGAATCAGATGTAAAATGCACTGCAGTGTCTTAATGTTACTGTTTTAGCTCAATGTACTATTTGAATAAAATACATATTACTTACAAATATACCTAAATATAATAAAATGCTTATTTGACCAACAGTTATGTAGCATTAGACTTTCACAAAAATGTTAGATAAAGCAAGAATAGCAACAAGATGATAAGACTTGTACATGAAAACATGTACTTGAAACATTTCGTCATATGAAAAATGTATAAACCCCCAACACAATAGGTTGAAAAACAGCATCCTGTTCAGACCTTCCATTGTACTTACTCTCAAAACTCATTCAGCGCAAGCTGGTGCATGTATGTGTGTGTGTAGCAACGAGGAGCAGCTGCTTCTGTACTTGAAGTCCACTTATCAGGTCTTCAACCTACAATCCCAGCGCAGGGTCTGACTATAGCAAAGTACTAACATTACCTCCTGCTGTCTCATAGATACTGACTCCTCCTGTACCCACATAAACATTTGCAAGATTAACTTTAAAAGGCATTAATTTCCCCTAAATGTGTTATATTTCCCATTTTGACTTAACTTACTAAATAAGTTGGAAATATTTAACAACTTCTACAAAAGAAACTTTATAATGTATGTGGTCATAAGAATTTTAGGACCTAAAATAGAGCCACAGGTCAGAAAGTAAGCAACTTACTTGCATTACTGTAAATTTGTGCACATAGTTCTGAAGTGAAAGGCCAATGCTGGATTGCAGTATACTGTATACTGTTTACAGCATGTAAAGAAAACTTTGTGTTTGTCTCCCCCTGCTGAGTTTGCAAATGCTGGCTGATAAGAAAAGACCTGCTTGTATGTAAAGCTACCGCCCAAGAAAACTATTTGTGCTCAATCTTTTGTTAAAGAGGTGCAGTAAACCCAAAATTCCTGAAGTACTTTTATCTTTACTAAAAGTGTACATGTATTTTTTTATTTTACATCTTTTAAAATTTAGTAAATGTTTACAATTATGTATCTGCAAATGGCTGCAGAGTTGTTAAGCATCATACACTGCCTGTCTAGTTTGTGCCGAGCCCTGCAGTCCCGCTGGGAACAGGGGCCTGTGTAGGTGACCCACCTAGTGTGTGAGCTGGCGATGGGCAGAGTTTGTAGATGTCTGAAGTTCTGTGGTGGATATAGTGGTGACTATAGAGTACGACACGGGTCTAAATATAAAGAAGAGAGCCAGTTCAGCATCGGAGTCCAGTTACATATGTGTACTTATTTGGCCTGGCACTCTCAAAAATGTTTATGACAACATCTGGCATTTTCCAATCATTTTCAATCAAAATAATTATTTTGCACATTACAATTTGTAATAAGTAAGTAAACTTTAATTTTGTCTTGTCTCCTGAATGGGAAAAAGTTAAAACAGGAAAATATTAAATTAAATATCACAGTTCAAGGTGTTTTCCTATTGATTTGACTGTAAATTAACTAATTGTGATTATGATTTTTATTCCATAATCGAGCAGCCCTATCTCAGATAACACTCATGTTGTAAA
The DNA here is from genome assembly GCA_013375575.1 of Percina caprodes. Classification (NCBI taxonomy): domain Eukaryota; kingdom Metazoa; phylum Chordata; class Actinopteri; order Perciformes; family Percidae; genus Percina; species Percina caprodes. The sequence continues at coordinate 47,347 of JABXJD010002493.1, read as the reverse complement.
TGTTTTGCTTCAACTATCACTTGTTTCACTTGTTGTTGTCACTTAACTGAATCTTTGTGTGCAAATCTGTTAAGTTCTAGTCACAGGTCAGGTGAAACACAACACAGGTCACACTAGTGATACTAGTCCTACTACTCTGCTTTGGGAGGTTACAGAACAAGACATCTCTTTTTGTTTTCACATGGTGAACCAGCTAGTTTTACAGGCTGGGTCATTTGGCACTTCACATCAGCAAGGGTGTGTCTGTCTGACAGGGAGTGTGCCGTGCTGCGGGGGGGTGTTTGCAAAAGCCTGTGTGTGCATGTGTACACACATGTGCAAGCTGCTTGGGCATTTGCAGAAGTACATTGCAACGTGTAGTACACCTACAGTGCAGCCGCTGTATATCTTTTAAATCATCGGATACAGAAAAAGTATAGAAAAGCAAACATGTATGACAACATTCCTTTGCTGTATAAGAACACTAGTTTATCAGATGGAATACAGCAGAGGTTTTAAAAGTCTGACACTGTGGGCCTACCATCAGACAACTGATCCCTGAACCCCACCTCCACCACCAGAGTTTTTTGCCTGCATGTCCATAGGTTTACAGCACAGGATAAATATATATAATATATGGCTGAAATTTAGTTTGACTGAGTTATGGCTCCGAGAATGATTTGTGATGCAAATTGTACATTATGTGTTCTAAAGTACCTTAATTGGCTCCATGAGCTGTCAGAACCCCTGGCTCTAGCAATTTAAATACACCTTCAGGAGGACAGGAACTTCAGAGAGTTGGGACAGTACAACACAATAACACATCGTGGTTCTAGTGTACTGCCTTCTTAATTCTCCTAAATTGAGTGCTGCTCCCGAGCTTTTCCAGTTATGTATCAGCAGATTCTCATATTTAACCAATGCAACAAATCGGCCCTCTGGTGTTTGTTTCTTTAATCATCCATGTCTGCTAGTATTAAATTATGTATATATGTCTTAATTCTGGAAGAAATCTAAGAGGGATGGGATTTCTTGCCATTCAGTGTATTCAGTATTGCACTTACAGTGATATTACAGGTTGAATTAAATGTGGCACCCTTAAACCCTTTTATGTCACATGCAACAAGGAAGAGTAGTTTTAGTGACCATTCAACCTGTGTGCTGCCACAACGGGTGTTTCATATCTTGGCTGGTTTAAACTCAAATAGGACAGTACATTATTTTCATATTTTGCTGAGGTGTGCTACTAAAACATTCTTAAGTGAAAGGCTGATTTTATCACATTGACTCTCTCAAAAACTGTATTGTATGCACACCCCACCCAAGAACTGCACAAAGGGATGTAATACACCCAAGTCATAGCTAGGAGAAAAAGGCTCAATAAAATTACTGGAATTGTACTTTGCACATGCATTGCCTCTAAATTTTCTCCCACATAAACACTGCATTGTGTTTTTGGTAGAATGCAATGCTGACATCCCACTTCTGTAGTTTGCTGAGTACGTTGTTCAAATAAAGTTGAACATCTTAAAAGTATGGAAGGTGAAGGTTAAGAAAGCCAACACCCATGTCTTAAGCTTCAGTAAATGCATTAGTCATGTGTTCTGTTAAAAACACTCCCTACATTCTGGTTTCACAAATACATATTCCGTCCCAATGCACGTGAATCATGATACAATTTGCCACAGATGGATAATCTTTCATTGTCTCAGCCAGTGTCGTTATTGATAATTCTCACCTGGTGACCAGATGTTGAAATAACAAGGATTAAATCATTATCATTCTCTGCCGTTATCCTCAAGAGGTGATGACGTCATTGCAATATAGGATGAAGTTGAAAGTTGTTTCAGATAGTTCACCCTGATGTAATACAACTCTGGCCATTCCCTTTATTCTCACAGGCAATTAGGCAACCAGGCTGGTTGAACAATGTTTTATTGTTGTGTTTGTGTATATAAGCATGTATGTGCCTCTATGCCTGTGTGTGCTCAATGACTATATATCATCATAAATCTGGGTGTGTGCTTGTTGATAAGTGGCTCTGAAAAGTTGTATAGTTTTACACCTGCCTGTGTGTGTGTGCGTGTGTGTATGTCAAAACAGCTCAGATGTTGCCCCTTATCAGGTGGGTGTCAGCCCATGGTCATGTCACTTCCCTTTATAGCCCAGAAAGTTACGGCCCAGCCTCTTGTGACTTCCACATCTGAGCCTTTCCTCCACTGCCCTCTCTGCTCCCGGAACACGCCCCCCCTTCGGTCCCTTCACCCTCCCCCTCTCTCTCTTTCCCTCCCTCCCTCCCTCCCTGTGAGTTGGAAAAATGCAGCAAACCGTCAGACAAGGCAGAGGCTAACAGACATACAATCACACACGCTCATAGGCACTTTCAGCCAACATGGGCCAGATTTTGAGCTGGATCCGAGGCCCACGGGATGGCGAGGCCCTGCAAGATGTGTCCGTGGAGGAGCAGGTGTGTGCAAATGTGTGTTTCTGTGTGTGTCTTTGTGCCATGGTTTTCTGATGAGCAACTAATCCAAAAGTATCCACGTGTGTTTTGTAAGTGAAAGTCAGCTTGAAAGTATCAAGCTTCATGTATAAATGCTCTGTTTGCAGTTGTTGTTTAGTTAGTCCAGGTTGTCCTGTATGTTTGTGTGTTGTATGTCTGTTACACACACACACTCTCTCTCCCTCTCTCTCTCTCTCTCTCTCTCTCTCTCTCTCTCTCTCTCTTCCTCTCTTTGCTGGAATGTGAGGCTCTAGGACAGCCTGTGCAAGTTCAGAACAACAGTGTGAGTTTTGTAAAACTAAGGCTGGGACAAGGCCTGCATTGTTTGCTATCCATTGCTATAAGTACACTCAACAGGGAAAATTGATTGACCCCTGTTAGTGATGATTGTTACAAGAGCTATATGTCCAGATTTATTGACAATAAACATTAAGTTTGGTATTTTTCATGGCAAGGGTTTTAAAATTGTAGGTCTTGCCCAAATAGCACTCTCCTGTGATAATCTGCAGTGGCAGATGAAGTAATATTAAATGGTATGTAGCTGGAATAAGCTTAGTGTTCTTTTTTTCTTTTGCACAACTTAGAATTTAAATGTAATGTAGGTCACATCCTGTACCCTCAGTGCCATTATCTCAAGTTAAATTTTTACATGTTGTGCAGACAAAGTGACTGTGAAAAATGGCAGGTCTACACTGGCTTTACTGATGTCAGTACTTATATAGTTATTAGGGCTTTGTTACTTTGCTCTGAGTCACTCTATGTGTTAAAGGTGAATATGTTTCCTGGGAGGAGGACTGCACACAGATAGCCTTCAGATTTTTAGTTGGAAGGTTTTCATTGTTGTGTTTTGGGTCAAACATTCTCAGCTGCTGTGGCAGTCTGCTTCCTCCACAACTCGTCCGTCTTAGGCTGACAAGAAATGGCCACTGAGAAATGATATATTGACTGGACATGCAGAGCAATGTCTAAAAATGTGAAGATAATAGAGATAGCAAACAGACAAGCTGAGTGGATGTTTGACACCTGTGTTTGCATGCTGTGATACTACCAACAGCTATTTCAACACTGCAGATTTGTAATTGATTTCCAATACATATCATGTGCAGCATATTTCAAAGCCTACTGAGAACATTATGTTTAATACCTCTACACTAAGCAATATTGTAAGTACAGTGGTAGAGTTTTAATGTTTTTAAAGTTTTTAAAGTCCTTTACTTAGGTAAAACTAGAAAAACCACAGTGGTAAATTACTCATTACAGGCAACAATTGCACATTCAGAATTCAAAATGACTTACTTAAAGCAGCTATAATAGATATTTTTTCTAATAACAATATGACAGTGTGACAGGTGTCACCCGAATCTGCAGGTTTATATTATTATTATTATTTTTATTATTATTATTATTATTATTATTATTATTATTATTATTATTATTATTATATAGGTGTATTATGATAATTGTACGTGTAAACACCATTTTATTGTTGCAGTTGGAACTAATTCTAACTACTTTACACGACATATCCAAAACTTGAATTTCTTCATTTGTTTCTCAAATATAATATATATAATATAAATTACCACAGACTACCTGGAGCCTGTGTGATGTGCATTATGTCACAAGGTGTCTGGGTGCTGAAGTTCAGATGTCATCATCAGCGATTTACTATAACTCTCTGTCTATTTTGAGCCATTTACGTGCAAAGCTAAAAAATAAAATGTTTCTAAAGGCAGGAAGACATCAGCTGTATTGATGAGATGCTTCATTACATTTTGTATTAAGTTAGTGTGATGTGTGTGTGTGTTTGTGGAAGAAAGTGAACAAAAACATGTGTTCATGGACATAAATACACAGACATTTAATTGTTGACATATATCCTGCACGGCTAAATATTAGCCTTCCATTTTCTGTTAGATATGTTTTTAAAATATTGTTTTCTATCCCATTGGAAGCCTGTGAACTATTGCTTAGGACTCGTCAGGACTCGTCAGATTTCTCACTTCACTGTCAGTTTGGCTTGAGTTTACTGCATTTGTCACGCCAGTTATATAAAAGCAATTCAGGGAGAGTTTCCAGGCCTCTGGGCTAACCTGAGAATGTGCTTTAGCGAGACGTTGTTGTTCAGCACCACACTCTCTCATAACATTTGTTCCGCTGTCCGTTTACATATACCATGCTCGAGGAAAAGCTAGGGCTCGTAGCTACATACAGTGATGTTTGTCCCAACAAGTAAGACTGTCATGGAAGACCCAGCAGTCTGACGCTAACTGGAAATTGTAATACGATATAATCAGTTAGATTCTTAGTATTGCTCACTTGGCAGTGGAAAGCTGAAGTTGATAACTATTCCCAACTATGTCTTGATAATATTTAATTTTTGTGCTCTAAAGATATATTTTGTTCTATACTTTAATGTTAGGCAAATAGTTTGGTGCTAAACAATACTGTAGGTTAGTAGAGAAAGGGCCTATTTTTGTGTGTTTCTAGTTTGTGGAAATGTGGGTCAGCAAACCAGCAGGAAAGTGCTGTGCTAAATTTAGAGATGGTACATGGACATGCCATGCAGCTATAGTTTGTGTGTGTGTGTGTGTGTGTGTGTGTGTGTGTGTGTGTGTGTGTGTGTGTGTGTGTGTGTGTGTGTGTGTGTGTGTGGGGTGGGGGGTATGGATGCACACATTTCAAGAATAGAGTTTCACAGGGGTCACTTTGATATTGATGCACTGAAGTGGCTACTCTACTGGGAACACACACATCAGACAATAACACTATTGTTCTGCAATCAAACAGTGATGCAAAGAATATCTGATGAGTGCTAAAGCGCTGGTTTGGTTTGTGTTTTTGGTAGACTAAACCAAGTAATACCAAACTAATTGAGAAAGGACAAATGTTTTAATAAAATGCATTATTTATGTTTTACCAAATATGGAATTTGGATATATGAACAACCCATTAGTTTGATCTAGATAGTTTTTATTTCAAAGATTCAATAGATGAAACAGAATAGTTTAACTTAATTTCAAGGTAACTTTATTGACTGATATCTTGAAGCTAAAAGTGTGTGTTAGATTAGATGGATACTTGCCAGTGTTTTTAGTGTTTTTTTTATGTTCTTATTGTTGTTGTTATTATTATTGTTGTTGTCTTTATACTGTCTTTTTTTTAAATCTATTTTTTATTTATTTTTTCTGGCTAAAACTGCTGCTGGAATTTTCTGTTTCCTCGCGGGAGTCATCCCAAAAGGATTAATAAAGAGAAGTCTAAGTCTAACATGAATACTCATTATCTTTTGGAAAGATGTTGCATTTATTGAACTTAAAAAAACAGTGAAACCGCTAAACAAATCGACAGTGAAAACATCTTGTTCAGTATTCCTTCTGGCAGGTACTGTTCTTTTTACGGATTTGCTCTTTTATAACCTCCATAACGTTTTGTCAAAACAGTAAAGAACGCCTCTGTCTCTCCTTAGTTCTACCAGTATGTTTTCAATGTGAAATGTTTTCACTGTGATCTATCACCAGTTCTATATTTTCCCACAGACTTTGTTTAAAGAAACATGATAGGTTACAGCCTCCCACTTTTCCTGTGAGCTCTTAAACCAGAATCAGAGATTCAGAGTAGAATCCCCCTGTTCTCATCTCTGATAGGCCAATTTGCCTGGATGGGTGGGTGTTCACGGTCTGCATTAGCTCATTAGTTGTCAACAAAGATAAGTGATAACAGGGGTTACCAAGTAAGGCATTTGGATCTAGTATAGGCATGCATAAAACATGCCAACTCTGTCTCACACACATAAACACTCACAGAGTCAAAGACACAAAGGCAAGGGAGAAGGCTCTGTTGTGTTTGTGGAGTCAGTCAGAGCAAAGCTGTTAGAGATGTTTATTTTAAATTGTCCCACAACAGACACACATTTCATCTACAGAGATGCCAGGGCAGGGGTTTGTGCAACACGTTGAGCATATTTGTAGCCTGGGAAAACCCTGCCAAACTTCTGGAAAATTGGAGATTTGCTCTGCAAGTCAGTCTGGCTGTCGGTACCCGATCTGTGCTGCCTGCACGAGCCATCATGCGCATGCGCAATAAATTCATGCATGTGTAAATGATAATCCCGTTTTACAAGGTTTTTATCGCACTGCACGATCTGTTCCACGTCTACCGTTAGCCTCCACCGTGACAGCTAATTAGGCTAACCGCTAGCTGACAGCTTGATTCTGTCTAAAATAACATAAAATAATAAGTTAACTCAAACTAAACACTGGGAAAAGCAGGCTACAGCTAAATTAAGAATTTCAAGTAATAACTATAATGACAAGTATTGATTGATTGTAATTTAAATGAACACAAGATAAATAGAACTGGTAAATACAATCTGGACAGTTGCCCTATTAACTTATATTCTAGCTTTGCTGCTGCCGACTGCAGTAGTCTTGCTTAATACTGGACCAATGTCAAAGATTGTTGTTCCCATCAGTCACTTAGACCCAAAAACACAGGAAAACAAGGTCCAGGTTGAAAAATCGTAGCTACCTTTAAAGCAATTTTATTTATGTTCAGAAATGCTTCCAAGTAAATAAATATAGGTTCTTAACAGTTCAATGTGGGGTGATGTAAATGATGAATCCCATGCCAAATTATTTGCTAAACACAGCACTTTCTTTGCTTTGTTTCTTTGCTTTAAAAAACAACAAATGTATAACCAGGGACAGTTTTAGTAATATTCAAATTGTTCCTTTACTTTGCATTAGTTATGGCAGTGTTCTAATGCAGAGATAAAATGCATGTGGCACAAATACAGTACAACTCTATTAATTTTCATCTAAGTGCTATGAGCATTTTAGACACAGGGCGGTGCTGTTCTCCAAAGTCCTCAACCCTTTAACATGTTTGACATGTTTTGTAGTTTATGCTTAATCTGAAAAGTACTTAAAGTGTCCCATAATTAAGTTACACAAGTGCCAAACTATCAACTAATCATTTCTGAAATTGTGTGTATTTAGATGGTAAAGGTAACGGTGCTGTTTTTTTATAAAATTCTTACATAACCTCTGGCTGCCATCCAGAAGCTGTGTTTCCTGTCTGTTGCTTTGTTCAGGAGTTACTTGTGAAAGTCTGGAGAAAACATGTCTGATTGTTTTCTGCCCAATTGGGTCTTTCTTTAATTTACAGTTTTTCTTTTTCACACACACTGGCTCTGCAGTCTAGATTCCTAAGCAGTGAGTATCTCAGGCACACCCAGACTCTGCCAAACAAGACTGCTGCAATAAATCCACTTCTGCCTCATCATCACAGCTTCATCCCATCCACTTTCCCTGTAACTGTTCCTGTGAATGTCTAGGTGAATGCCATCTTGTCTGTTATCATACTGCAACGTCCCTCCTCTTAAAGCCCGCCCTGACCCAGCCCAAAGTTTCCCTAAAGCAGACTTAATAATTTTTCCTGGCAGGCAGTGAGCAGTGGGTTGGTCTTTGTTTGCCCGACTGTCCAATCTGACTGAGCCTGCTCTTCTGCCTTGTGACTGAGAAGGTGGAGCCAGAGCAGCACAGGCTTGTTGTGCCCCTTTCATGAAGAAGGAGCAGCAAGTTTTTCTATGTGTGTTTACATGTGTGCGTATGATTACGTGTGTGCTTGACATAAAGTGTTTCCACAGCAGGTATTTCAGGTAAACCAGCCTCAAGAGAGCATCTTGGTAGTATACACAGCGCATATAGGAAACACACTCACAACCAGACTTATGGTATGTATCTGGACTGCATTTCCCTTCATGCTCGCCCTTTGTAAATGTCTGTGTGTGGAAGGACTTCCTGTCTGACTGATACCTTTCAAACTCCTGCTGTGGTTACAATCAGACGGTTGAAGGCTTATTGTTCATGTGTTGGCATCTAACAGCAGTTCGCCATGTTGTGGTTGTGTGAGAGCAGTTTTTGTGATCAGGTTTGCTGCCTTTCGCATGTCAAGTTAAGAAAAGTTGGCAGAGGACCGAAGATTACTGTGCTAGTGGTATCATTTTATGGACCCAGAGAGCAGTTGTCGCCAAGGTAACAACAAACTAAACAGTAAATAACGATAGTTACATGGGTAACTCCAGATTCTATTAGTATAGGCGTAGCTCTAAGGGCTACGCTATTGGGTTTATCCCTTCGCGCATGCGCAGTCGTGAAGATTTTCTTTTCCCGCCCTTGCGTCCAGCACGGGCCTCAACTACGTCCGCATTTACTGTATATGTACACAGCGGACCCGTTGTTCGTCTCCCAAAAACATCAGCTTTTTCTTCAACTAATGTTCTGGGAGCAGGTGGCTCAGACCTTAGAGGGCTACGCCTATACTAATAGAATCTGGAGTTACCCATGTAACTATCGCTCTATTTCAGATAGGCTTCGCCTCTAAGGGCTACGCTATTGGGTTAGGGCGAAGCTGATGTAGTCTATGCCACCTGCGACACAGGGCCAACAAGCCGAACATAGACCACATTCCCCTACAACAATGTAGGCTCAGTCAGTCATTCTTCTGATCAAGCCTGCCATGCCAATGGCGTGGCCTGAAAAAGTTCATAAGGCCTGCAACATGATGGCAGTAGTTAATCATTAATGGAAAATTGTGCGTGAATAGCCCTGTTGTGCATGCGACGGAGTGACATGATTATCTCCGTGCATGTAACGTGATTATGATCATGTATGGGATTAAGAACTGCGTCTCACCAAGAATACTCCAGAATGAGAGTGGTGAGACAGTAGAACAGTTTCTTTTTTTTTTTTTTATTGCACGCATCCAACACGGCATTACGTGTCGTTGACTGTGGACAGAACTGAACTGGACATGGAAGGTTCAGACATGTCCCGCAGATAGAAACGGATGAAAGGGCACGGGAAGCCCACGAGGCTGCCGCACAGATGTCGGCTACTGCCATGCCTTTAAAAAGAGCCGCAGACGCCGACAGAGCCCTCGTAGAGTGCCCTCGGATGTCGCGGGGCTCTGCCCCTTCCATGCTATAAGCTTGAGTAATAGCCTCACACAGCCAGTTAGACAGACGCTGTTTTGAGAGGGCTGATCCTTGGGAATGTTCTCTATAATGCACAAACAGCTGCTGAGTTTTCCTGATATTTGCCGTGCGTAAAACGTATTGAGAAAGAGCACGCACTGGACACAACCGGGAAGCCTCCTCCGCATCGTTGGCATGAGGCGGGGGAAAACCCGCGAGGGAAAACACCTCGACCGAAAAGAACTAGTTAGAATCTTCGGTGTGAAGGAGGGATTTGGCTGTAAGGTGCGCCCGTCCCCTCTAATGGAGAGGCATGACGGGAAATTGACAGTGCACACAAATCACTCACTCTTTTGCTGACGTCAGAGCAAGGAGAAGTGCCGTTTTAGCGACAGCATTCTGAGAGAAGCTTGTGCCAGAGGCTCAAAGGGGGCTTCCCAGAGCCCGGAGCACTAGAGCAAGGTCCCATTGGGGGTGAGGGGTCGAACAGACGGTTTTTGACGCCTAACCCCTTTTAGGAAACGCTTCACCAGGGGATGCAAAAACTGTCCTCTCACCATAGCCTTCGTGGCAGGACGAGATGGCTGCTGCGTAAGCCTTGACTGTAGATGGAGCCAAATCGCTATCCACCAGAGTTTGGAGATACGTCAACACAAGAGGCAGGGGACACGATGTGGGATCCGTCCCTCTCTGTGCACCAGCGCTGGAAAGCTGACCAGCCCTGCGTAACATGCTATGGTAGAAGGGGCTCTGGAGCCCTGGATGGTGCGCACCACGGCAGGGGCAAGCCCAATCTCTGTAAGCGTTCCCGCTCAGCAACCAGCCCCACAGCCTCTAGGTTATCACCGGGGTGGCAGATTGCGCCGTTCAGCTGCGACAGTGCCTCCCTGCCACGGAATCTGCCAGGGGGAGCCACCAGCAACTGAACGAGGGTCGGGAACCAGGACGCGCGTGCGCTCTGGTGCCACCAGAACAATCGACAGGTTCTCTTCCTGGATGCGCTCCAGGAGGCGAGGTATCAGCGGAACCGGGGAAAGCATATAGGAGGGTTTTGGGCCAGGGCTGGTGGGAGAAGGCGTCTACGCCAAGGGGAGGGTTGTCCCGCGCTCAGGGAAAACCACAATGTGCACTGTGTGTTCTCTCGTGAAGCGAACAGATCTACCTCCGCTTCCCGAACCTGTTCCATAGCGTTTGAACAATAGTGGGATTCAATCTCCACTCGTTGTGGGAGGGCCCTCCCTCGACATCAGGTCGGCCGCCCGGTTCAAAACCCGGGATATACACTGCTTTGAGAGACAGCAGATGACTGTGCGCCCATAGCAGGAGGCGTCTGGCTATTTCCAGCAGTTGGGCTGAGCGTATGCCGCCCTGGCGGTTTATGTACGCTGCCGCCGTCATGTTGTCTGTACGCACGACGACATGTCTCCCGTCACCACCGGGTGAAGTGTTTCAGCACTTTCAACACCGTGGACAGCTCCAGGAAGTTTATGTGGGGGAGAGGGGGAGGAGGCCAGTCCCCTCCCACCACCTGTGACTCGCACATTCCCCCCCAGCCAGTGAGGGACGCGTCGGTGTACACCGTCATATATGACGTCACTCTGCCCAGGGAAACCCCGGAAGACAGGGTCCGGGATTCCCCAGTATGACAGGTCTGACCGGAGGGAATGAGGGATGGACAGCATTCGCCATTTTTGGCGAACGGGATCGAGCCGTTGACGATGAAACCACCTTTGGATCTTCCTCATGTGGAGGAGACCCAGGGGAACCACCGTGTGTGCCGCGGACATCATGCCCAGGAGCCGCATCACTGACAGCGCTGACACTGTTGTGTGTGGCCTGAAGCGGGACAACAGAGAGGTCAGGGCAACCTGTCTCGGTGCTGATAACCTGGCTCTCATTGTAATCGAGTTCATGTCCACGCCCAAATAAACTATTGATTGTGCTGGGACTAGAGCGCTCTTTCGCCAATTTATGGCAAAACCCAGCGTTTGCAGGTGCTGCAGAACCTCCATAGTCTGTAGCGCCGCCTGCTCCCGAGAGGGGGCTAGGATGAGCAGATCGTCCAAATAAAAGAGGACTCTGATGCCCCTCTTTCGTAGAGGCTGGAGCGCTGTTTCCATGCACTTGGAAAAGGTGCGGGGGGCTAGCGAGTACCCGAACGGCAGCCGGTTGTACTGGAAACGGGCCCCTTGGAAGGAGAACCGCAGGAATTTCCTGTGCCTGGGAATGATTTGGACGTGAAAGTAAGCGTCTTTCAGATCCACGGACGTAAACCATTCGTGGCGGCGCACACATTCCAACACGTGCTTGACGGTTAGCATGTGGAAAGGGCGCTCCATGATGTATCGATTGAACTGTGACAGGTCGAGGATGGGACGCAGTCCCCCTGACTTCTTCGGTGTGAGAAAGTAGCGAGAGTAAAATCCCCGTTCCTCTCCTGGAGGGACGCGGGAGATAGCTCCGCTCAACAGCAGCCCTTCTAGTTCCGACGTCATAGCGTCTGACTCTGCTAGGGATGATACAGTAGTCTCCAACACGCCCGCGAAAGGAGGCGGGGAGGCAAACTGGAGTGTGTAACCCCGTGTTATCAGTTTTGACATCCATGAGTCCATGTGTGTCAAACTGACCCATGCCGCGCTGCGCTCTGATAGCGGGCGAGCACATATCTGAGTGTTGTTCACCGACATGGCGAGCAGGGAGCGCAGAGCCCATCCCGCCGCTGGGCGAGACGAGTGATTGTGTCGCCCAGCCCATGGTAGGGCTTTTCAAAGGGCAGTGGCCAGCCGTCGCCTTGTGGGGCGAGAGCGGACACTGGGTTAACGTGTCCCTTGTCCCGCCGGCATCGCCGTGGGGGAAGGGGTGGTTGAGCGGCGTCGTCCACCGTGGGTGGATCATTCCCGCTGCCAGCATAGCGAGGAGGCAGTGGTGCCCCCAGCAGCAGCGGTCTGGTGTGTTGTGTGGGAACGACTGTCATAACAGCACGCTGTTTAGAGCAAACAACGGCTGTTTGGCTGAGGGGAAACGGCTCTTTAGTTGTGAGTGTGTGGCCCTTAAAAGGGCCGTTGTGTTTCCAACCCTCAGCTGGGGAGTGACAGGCGATCTCGCGTCCCGTCATTGCCACCGTCTTTGCTGCTTGCAGGGTGGCTCGGGAGGCGGATTGGACCAGGTGGGAGCCGCCTCATGGGTCTCCGGCCCGCGTAGCTTGCCGGCCGTGTGGAGCCGGTTGCCGCTGCGGAGGGGGACCAGGTGGGGGTCCTGAAGCCGAAGCTTGGGAAGACGCAGCCGCAGCAGGTGCTGTGGGCGCTTCCTTTGTGGCGGTTGTCATGGCGACGGCGGGGTTGTGAAGGAGCCGGGTAGAGCTCCGCGTCCTCCGCCGCTTGATGGAGATGAGACGTGGCAGTCTGTAGGCGGGGCCCAAGTAGTCCATCGGGAGCTATGGGGCCGTACAGAAGCTCGCGTCTAACTTCCGCAGGCAGCTGGGACATGTGGAGCCAGATGTTTCGCTGGGCCACAGTCTGCCAAGCCATGACAGCGCCACCGTGGACGCCGTGGTAAGGGTGAGGATGGCGGTCATGGCTTTGCCAATTTCCGTGGCCAGCTCCGAGGAAGGGCGCCCGGGGTTGTGGCCATGGCGGAGACGGCAGAGGCCAGTAAGGCGATGTTGTTTTGTGCCGCCAGCCCTTGGGCAGCACATTGGTGGGCCCGGTCAGTGACTTGGCGCACACTTGATCTTGGGGAGAGGAGGCGTGGGCTTCCGGTGGCCGAAAGGTGGCTTTCGAGCAGAATTGACGCCAGGCTCCTCCAGGAGGGACCGAGGAAATCCCGCGTCTGTGTCGCCTTGAACCCGAGTAAACGGGCGTAGCGAGAGACGGAGCCTTCAGTTTCCCAGGCTGTGAAAAAGCCTCCACAAAAGGCTGAAGCTCCGCGAAGCGCGGCCAGAGCGGTGCCCGTGAAGAAGGCTGCTCCTGGGCGTAAATATCCCGCTCAAAAGGCCGCGAGCGGGGGCTGGCGGCTCCGCTGGGAGCGCTATGCCTCTCAGCTCCGCCGCCTTCCTGATGATCTCCGGCAGGTCAGCGAAGAGAGCTTTAGCGGTGGAGGTTGGAGCCGACTGAGGCAAAGGGGAAGGCCGCTAGCGGTGCCCTGGCCGTTCGGGAGACGGGGAGAGCTCCAGTGGAAAGCGTCAATCGCCGTCTCAAGGCCCACCTCCCAGGGGGAAGAGGGGATCCTCCCAGGGGGAGGAGGGAAACCAGTTACGGAGGCGTTGTCCGAGAGAACTGAGCCAGCGGACTCATGCTCATCGAAAACGCCGTCCGCCAGTGGTTCCAGGGTGTCGCGGATTCCCGCTTGTCTGCCCAGCTGCCGCCCTCCGCCACCAGCCTGACAAACCAGAAAAGTTTCCGCCCGTCGATTTAGCTCTTTAGATGACAGGCGGGCACAAAACTGGCAGGAGGCGTGGCGGGTGAGAGCCTGGCCGGCGTGAACGGCGCCGAGGCAGGTCTCGCAGCGGGGGTGGAGGTCCGGCGGCAGGATGTAGCCGGTCCGGCAGGAGGGGCAGATGCGAGCACCGCTGGAGAGTCTTGAGCTTGTCTTCATACTGCGACGTTTGAAGAAAAAGTGGGAGACGAACAACGGGTCCGCTGTGTACATATACAGTAAATGCGGACGTAGTTGAGGCCCGTGCTGGACGCAAGGGCGGGAAAAGAAAATCTTCACGACTGCGCATGCCAAGGATAAACCCAATAGCGTAGCCCTTAGAGGGCGAAGCCTATACGAAATAGAATCATCTGTATATATTGTGAGTGCACTGCACTTATGTTTAATAATAGTTAATACGGCATCAACTCCTAATGGGGCTTTAAACAAAATGATCTAACAGTATACAGACTTTGTTAAACTAGGGTTTGCTGGTTATTGTTGATTTGTTTTTTTTTAAGTATGTGCGTCAGTGTGAACATGATGGACAAATATAGAACAAATGCTGTGAAATAGAAGATCACTGTATGTGCTTTTCCTCTTGTTTCTTAGTTGCAACTTGCAACAATATGTTAGTTTGCATTAAAAAGCTGATGAATGAAAACCAAACAGAGAGAAGTAACAGTATACAGTATATTCACGCAGCACGGAATGAAGCAGAGTACAGTGTGATAAACTAATACGTGAAACCAGTACAGTGCTGTTTTTCTCCTGTCTCTCATGTGATTGTAAAGCGTATTCACAGCACAATGTTTGCACAAGTAGCATATGACAGTAGATTTGACTCATAACTGTCTGTTTGCTCATCATAATCATCTTCCCTACAGAAATAATATTCATTCTCTATGCAGCTCTGCACTGGAACTTAAGTCAGACGACAGCAGTTAGCTTCGTTGGTACTTTTAGACTTGTGCTCCACATTTTTCCTTGTAACACTGACTGCAGGTTTCATCATTTCCCCTACTGAGCCGAGGTTATCCGTATTATTATTACTACTGACCCTTTAGTCGTGTTGACAGTGCTATAATGAAATCATAGCACAAGCTAAGAAGCTGCTTCCAGCCATATGACGTGTCTACATGTCTGTGGCTTGTTGGGTGGGGCCCAGCATTAGTCATCAGTTTTCATTACAGGCACAAGCTACTGCTTTGAAAACTGTTGTTAGGTAATGCCTGGATACACAGCATTGTTTCTTTAGTTCTGACCAAACAAATACTTGGTGAGTTAAATGAATCATGCAGAGAGCAAGTCCCCGGATGGTCTGAGGTTTATTGAATGTGCAGGCATCGTAGCCATCTAAAACTGGACAAGGACTCAAGCGGCAAACCTGGAGCATGACAAAACCTTTCATCTGAGATGATGTGTCAACCTGCATGAATGCCAGTTTAAAATCAGCAGTGGTTTCAAATTTCACTCTGCTGCCATCATCCACACTCTCAAATCTTGTCTATTTTGATCACACGCACTAGAGCTCTCCCAGAATGACCAAGATGTTACCATGATGTCCTGTTCCCAACTACGTCAGTCAGTGTTGTCCTCACTGGTTGCTGCTACAAAAGCCAAAGCTCTGTGAATTTAGTCTATGTGTATGCAGATTGTGTGAGTGTTGGTGTCACCAGGTGTCTCACCATAGGAAATATGGTCAAGTAGCTCAAATAAAGTGGGTTTTGGGTTTTAGAATTTATGTCTCACTGTCAGATTTTTATAACTGGCCTGTGTGGCTTCTCAGCTTTTGATGAACGGAGTTTTCCTCTCGCTGTCAGTCCCGTAAACTGTTTGATCACTTGCTTCATTGTACATCTGTATGAGCTGGACAATGTCTTAAAATCCTGGTGACTTGTAATGGCATTGATTGAGAATATATACGACAGGCTCTCTGTGCACATATCATTAAGTGTATGTACATTTATCATAGTGCTTATAGGTTTCAGTCTACAACTGCTCTAGTTCACAGTCTTTCTATGTGTCTGACAGCTGTGATTTCTGTTTAACAGCTGTTTATATGTCCTTTAAAAACAGATACACGGCAACTATCGGCCCCTTCCCTTACCCCAACAAAATTTCTACCAGGTATCCTACAGCTGTGTGAAATGTCTACCATTTGCACATGTTTATTTTGTCTGTGTACAGAGCTGGACAGAATAACAGGAACACTGAACCATGCTGCACAGCACAATGCTATTAGAATGCATCAACTAATGCTGCAGTTAGCATGACATTTTGATAGCACAGCTACTGCATGGCTAAGCCTCATGGGTAGGGCTGGTTATCAAACCTCATGACATTTTTGCTACAAACCTAAATGTGTCCGTAGATTCAAGTGTTGGAAAAATAGTGAAGTAGCGAAAGCTTTTTTTTTTTGAACATTTAAATGTAACATGATCTTTGACAAAGCATCTCACACAGTATGGTATTGACATGCACTTATATACACAAAAATTGACACTACGGACACACAAAATGTTAGAGATTACTTTCCTAAATGCAAGTGTCAAGTTCTAATTCAACACTGTTCAATTGCCGTATACTGTATGTTAGGCTACCACCTCTCTAAATAAATGTCCATCCTGAATTGTAATTTTGCTGTTATATTTTCCATACAATATTGACAGCTTTGACTTTTTGGGTCCATTGGTCTAGGGTGGGTGGGTGGGGTTTAAGTCAGTTCCTCGTAATTATCATGGGCTACTAACAACAGAGCTCTGAGCATATATTTTTTACCCAACCCTTGAGATTGAATTTTTATGATAAGAGTTAATGCCTTGTTTACTTTTGTACTTATTTTAAGGCTAAGTATGTGTATGTTGTGTTACATCATTTAACATTGGATAAGTTCAGAACTTTGGCTTCTTTTGTTAAATGAAAACAGTTTTTGTGTAGAAAAACACTAGTTGTTTTGGTATCTGTACCTAAATTCAGGGATTGTGACAAATATTACAAAGCAGAAGCATAACCTGGTGGCAGGGCCAGCCTTTAGATTCATTTTTTTTTATTATCCCAGAGGTGATGAAAGCACAATAACAAAATACATTTAGCTTGCACTGTACAGTATGTGTGCTGTTTGTGTTTTGTTGTGGAGGGACTGGTCTGTTATCTATCAGGGAACAGCCAGCATGAGGAATGTAGGAATGCTGCAGTTTGGAGTTACAACACACAGAAAGCTTGCAAAGTGTTTGGATGGGTCTCAGGTGAGCAAAGAGTTCCATTTGTTGTCATAAAAAAAACTGATTTAGCTTTAGACATACATCTGAAACTGAAGGAGTAGATAATAAATACTTAACTAAACTTGCTTACAGTTTAATGACTTTTCTTGCTGTTATCCATATAATGTGTATAGGCATATACATTTTCTTCTTTTCTCAGAGAAAACTTTGTTCAAAATTTATGTTTTATTGATAATTTTTATAATTTGATACAGCAAGAGTCATCTTGTAAACACACTTTGTAGTGCCCCTCCTGTCTGTTATACAGTGCATTGTTCCCCTAATAGGCAGTAAATTAAATAATTGTTTGGCTGTTGGAAAAGTATATCTGGATGACATGCTTTATGTGCTGCCCAACCTGTCTTTTCTTAAGTGGCATCTGAAAGCAGGACTGGTGGGGGACTTGTACAAAGGTTTTGATCTCAGACCGAGCCTCTGGGGAGACGTTTTTGTTTGTTTTGTTTCATAATAGATCTCCTCACAGATGAAAGTCTATATTCACAAACTTCAACTTCCGGGATTGCTCTGTTGCTGCCGGAAATTCCACTGTATGTCCTTCTTTTGATTGGATGTCCATTTCCTTATGCTTTCTCTGTGTTGGAATTTTAAGTTCCAGCTTATTTATGAGGACATTGGTAAACTGCTCCTCACATCTTTGCAGGGAAAATCCAGACAGCTAGCCAGACTATCTGTCCAATCTGAGTTTTCTGTTGCTCAACTAAAACAACTTTTGAACATATACATACATTGTTCCACCAAAACAAGTTCCTTTCTCAGGCTATTTTACAGAGGCCCCAGGGCTCCGTGTTGCGCTTAGCCATTGGTTTAAAGACATGCCAATAAACCAGAGCATGTTTTTCTTCCATCCGGAATGCTCTGCGGGCTAGCCAGACCCTCATTCGCAGTGCTGTGGAGGAAGGTCTGGCAAAGCAAGACTATACTAAAGGTTATGCAAATGCATGTACAGTAGATGTTAACTAATGCAGGGGAGTCAAAGACTAAAAAAGTGATGTCACATTACCTTGAGATCAGCCGGTAAACACACGTTTCCATTGTTTGGGTCTTGCCCTTTATTTGTGGCCTGCATGCTCTCATATGACTAAATGGCAATTAAATGTGTGGCAAGTTCCAAATTAAGTTTGGAAATGGTCTTTAAGAGCTTTTCTGTAAAGGTAAAGAATAGAGCAAAGTAAGCAATGATGTCATTCATTTGGTCACAGGGACATGATATATTTTTTTCCGATTAGTAATCTGACATGTTATGACAAGAAGGTATCACACCACTGTGACCACAAGCCCTTTAATCAAATGAAATGACTTCTTCATTGTATTTTTAAATCATGTCAATGTTGTACCCATGGCAGGGTTGCCAGGCTAGCCGTTTTCCCCTGTTTCCAGTTTTTATAATAAATTAAGCTCCCCGGCTGCCAACTGTGGCTTCATATTTACCATACAGACACAAGAGAGGTATCAATCATTTCATCTAACTCAACAAATAAGAAAGCAGCATTTCCTATTATGTCACATGTTTATATCATCAATTTACGGTATCAACAGAAGTAATGTTTTGGTATTGTAGGAGCCACATTATGTTGTTTATGGTCTCATTTATTGATTATTGTGTTATGCGCTAATGTTGTAGGTGTTGGGCGTTTTCATGACGGTTTGAGCGGAAGTAATATATTTGTTTGCTTCACCTGTGCACCTGGGTTCTTTGGGCTTTGACGGAGAGAGGGTGAAGCTGGGAGCAAACACTTTTGTTGACCGCACCGCGCACAACGCAGCACACAGTATAACGCAATTATTTCTACTCACCAGTTAACAATTACATTAGGTAACAGCAGTGCTAAGTGTATTGTACATATGGAAGAAGAAGAAAAATAAAATCATTGCAATACAATCACGAAAAGGCCACAAGTGTGTGTGTGTGTGTGTGTGTGTGCATCTCTCAGTGTTTAGCCCCTTGCGACAGCACTCTTTTGGACTGCTTATAGCTGCAATAGGTATTAATACTAAAATTCATGTACAGTGGGTGCGGAAAGTATTCAGACCCCCTTTTCACTCTTTGTTTCATTGCAGCCATTTTACAAAAATTTAAAACTTAATTTTATTTCTCATTAATGTACACTCAGCACCCCATCTTGACTGAAAAAAACAGAAATGTAGAAATTTTTGCAAATTTGTTAAAAAAGAAAAACTGAAATATCACATGGTCATAAGTATTCAGAACCTTTGCTGTGACATTCATATTTAACTCACATGCTGTACATTTCTTCTAATCCTCCTTGAGATGGTTCTACTCCTTCATTGGAGTCCTGCTGTGTGTAATTAAACTGATGGACTTAATTGGGAAAGGCACACACCTGTCTATAGAAGACCTTACAGCTCACAGTGCATGTAAGAGGTCGAAGGAACTGCCCAAGGAGCTCAGAGACAGAATTGTGGCAAGGCACAGATGTGGCCAAGGTTGCAAAACAATTTCTGCAGCACTCAAGGTTCCTAAGAGCACAGTGGCCTCCATAATCCTTAAACGGAAGAAGTTTGGGACGACCAGAACTCTTCCTAGACCTGGCCGTCCAGCCAAACTGAGCAATCGTGGGAGAAGAGCCTTGATGAGAGAGGTAAAGAAGAACCCAAAGATCACTAAGAAAGTTCCACAAAGTCAACTATCACTGCAGCCCTCCACCAGTTGGGGCTTTATGGCAGAATGGCCCGACGGAAGCCTCGCCTCAGTGCAAGACATATAAAAGCCCGTATAGAGTTTGCCAAAAAACACATGAAGGACTCCCACACTATAAGAAATAAGATTCTCTGGTCTGATGAGACCAAGATTGAACTTTTTGCCGTTAATTCTAAGCAGTATGTGTGGAGAAAACCACGTGCCCAATACAATCCCAACAGTGAAACATGGTGGTGGCAGCATCATGCTATGGGAGTGTTGTATGGGGGAACAACGCTGTGACCAATCTTGACTGGCCCAGCCAGAGCCCTGACCTAAACCTAATTGAGCATCTCTGGAGAGACCTAAAATGGCTGTCCACCAATGTTCTCCATCCAACCTTGCAAATGGCTGAGGATCCCCAAATCCAGGTGTGAAAAACTTGTTGCATCATTCCCAAGAAGACTCATGGCTGTACTAGCTCAAAATGGTGTTTCTACTCAATACTGAGCAAAGGGTCTGAATACTTTTGACCATTTGCAAAAGTTTCTACATTTCTGTTTTTTTCTGTCAAGGTGGGGTGCTGAGTGTACATTAATAAGAAATAAAATGAACTTTTTGGATTTTTGGAAAATGGCTGCAATGAACCAAAGAGTGAAAACTGTACAGGGGTCTGAATACGTTCCGTACCCACTGTACTATAGCACCACAATCAGAATTTGAGCATTATCCGGGTCTTGTGTAATCACAAAATGTTCCATTGTGAGACTTGATGGTCCATAATTTAAAACATTTCCAACATTAGTTTTATAATTTTGTAATAAACATATCTTAGCTGGTAGATTTTTGTTTCACATACAAATTTAACCTCCAAAACACACCTGACTCATTATGCATTACCACCCAGCATGCAGCACAACTCTGCTTCCTTTCTTTCTGTTTTTTTTGTGGTAACTTAGCATGGGCATTAACAGAAGCAACATGACATGGGATGCCCTGGCTGCTTGTGAACCTCACTTCCTCCTTTGTGCCACTTCCTCCTTATTCTCTCTCTAAACAGCATTATGTTGACCCTCCAACAGTCAGTCTAATAATAATTTCTAAAGAGAAAAAAATATGTCCAAAGAGAAAAAAAGGATAGAATATAGGACAGGAAGGGGCAATTGTTAATTAATATTTATTTGCTGTAATATTGGTCCTCTCACTTGTTCTCTTTCTAATGCATAATATACCTTATGCATTTGTGGTAAGAAAGGTAAGAAAACTTGTTTTTTCTTAAAATTAAATTTTCGAAAATAAATATTGAGGGCTTGAGTAAACATTTGAGCCTTAAAGCTGTTGAAGCAAAGTACTGTAAATACTGTTCATATGTCTTAACCCTGAGCTGGGTTGTGATCCTAGTTGTGTTAAATGTACACTAATATCAGTGTGTGAGGCAATCATTGACTTAGTTGCAATCATTTCTGAATTAGAGGTCCCAGATTGCCGATGGTTCAGAGTGGTGTAATTCACAATGCTCTCTGTCTCTCTGTCTTGTCCCGTCTCTTGTTCATCTGTGTTAACCTTCACTCGCTGTAGTCATTCACAGACATATAACCTGACTTTACCCTCCATCCTGCCAGCTCAGTGTAACTGTAAAATGTGACACACAGCTGGCTTAACAGGTTAACTCACTCAGAGGCTTATAGGTGCGTAGACATGGGAAATAGATAAATGGTACACACAGTTTCTTGTCTTGGGACTCTACTGCACCTGTCCAGAACACTTTTAATTTGAAACTTATAAGGCACACACAAAATGATGTAGCATGTGCAGTAAATTACAGGATGTTTTGCAGTGCAATGACTGACAGCCTGTGTGATGATATCCAGATAATCCCACAACATTGCATGATCCGTGCCAGTCCTGACCTCCCTGGGGCCCTAAGCTAAATTCTTAGGGCCCGTTTAAACCAGACTTTAATTGTTGCTTTGTACAAAAAATAAAAGCCCAAATAGAGAACCAATTGTCCACAGCACCAGCTGTCAAGTTAGTTTCTCTGGCATTTCTTTCTTTTTGCTGTATCGAAAACGTATCAAACCATGACACCACTGTCTCATACCAAACCGTGAATTTTGTGAACCCTTACACCCTTACACATATAATAACAATAATGATAAATACAGTTAAATGTAAACTTAACATTTGTAGTTCCCCTCCCTCCTTTACAATGCAAAAAAATATAAACTCTGTAATTGTTCTGTCCAAGTGAGTGAGGACTTTCCTTTAGACAGAAAAGTGTATGTTCCCTGTTCCCTGAATGAAGTCAATGCGCTAGATTTGTTTTGTTTTATATCGTTGCACCTGTTACAGTAATGAACAAATTAACTACTGTCTGTAAAAGTAGGTTGGTTACCACAGCTGGTTTAATGCTTTTTTAATTTTATATTGACGGGAAAAGTAACGGACACTCCCAATAGATAAAGTAACTAAGCTTGAATGCTTATTTTACTATCATTTAAAAATAGACTTAATAATATCCTTCATGATAAACTTTATATGTATCTTTTCTGAGTAAGAAATATTGTTTGTGGCATCAGTTTGATGACCAGGCCAATTACCAGATGAATTGGATCTTTAGCAGATTTTTTTGTGACTGAACAGAAAACAGCATCAGCTAAAACAAAACTCAAATCTTATCAAGCGGAAGTCTGAGATCACAGCAACACTGACACAGTTTGATAACCTTGTTAGTGTGAGGAAGTGCAGTGCAGCACAGATCACTGCCACGTAAGTTTGACAAACGGCTGCATTTGCATGGCCCAATTTAAAGGCTAACCTTGTTGAGTCTCTTTAAAGACTGATGGGAATTATCTCAAAGATAATTGTACACTGTCTGACGTCAGCTGAAGAGCAACTTGTGAATCCTACATTTTTTGTTACTGTTGTTGGTTGCTAAGGTGAACGCAGACAACAACAACAATACTCTGTGCAGTGCCTTTGCACTCTGCTGTCAAACAGTCACACCCTTCAGTCTGGAATGTACGTAGCACTTAAATCAAGCACCTCTGACTGCAGTATGATGGATGTGTTGGTGGGCATTATAATATATTGTTATCGCTCTATCTCAGTCATTTTCTGTCTTTCTCTATATTTCCTTAAAAAATGAAAGTTTAAAACAGTGTTGACAAACAGGTTTTTCTTCTCCACCCAGAAATGAGCTGCATGGTGTGTTTGGTTTCTCCACAAATGTTGGCTGTTGTGAAACCGAGACATTGCTCTGTGTAAATCTTGAAATGATTATGATGGTTTCTTGGTATATTTTAAGTAACTCTCTCTCTCTCTCTCTCTCTCTCTCTATTTGTCTCTCTCTATTTGTCTCTTTCTAGTCACAGCCTAGCCAGGCCACACCCAAACTGGCAGCCCAGGTCCCCACTGTGAAGCCTGCACAGTTTGAGGTATCAAACACTTCTCTTCAATGCCCTGTAACAACAATTGTTGTTTGACTGACCTCTGACCCGCTCATTATCTGGACCAGCTTCATGTTTTCAGTAGTTTTAAGTAGAGTGAGGGAAAAGGTTAAGCTGTCCGAGCAATAGTACACAGAAAAGAAAACTTTCTGTTTCCTTCCATACAAGCACAAGAGAGGTAACACCCAGTTTCTCAATGGGAAGCAGTTTAACCCCTTAATACTGCTCTTAAACAATAGATTGAAGTGATTGAACCATCATGTTCCGTTTGATGTGTTGTGGATTGGAGTAATTTCCAAATGTTACAATAGTTCTCAAATCTTTGTTAAATTGAAATGGAAATGTTAAAGTAATTTAGCAGTATGTTAATCAAGAACTCAGGAATTTTGACTATGAAACAGTTTATGACTACAGGTCTTTTTTTGTTGTTGCTAGAAAACACTTGGCAAACTTCAACAAAAACTTTATTTGGCATAAACGGTAATTTAACAAATATCTGCCTAGTGCAGTTAGTAAGAGACAACAACAGGACAAACTGGTCTATAATGCATTAAGTGGGCAGGTATGTGGGTTGGGTTCATGCAATTGATTAATGTGGTGAGATCGGCTCCCACACAACAGAAGTCGATGCTGTTGTATCACATGCATGCCTCTCTTTCGGCCAGAAGACCGGGCATTCCATGTGAAATTACACACTGGGGCAGCACTATGCCAAAAATTTTAACTTTAAAAAGTGTCTGTGTGCAGAAAATAGGTGCAACTCTATTTAAAATAATATAAGGTGAGACAATGACATATTTTAAACTTACCAAGTTATTTATAAGCTAGACCTAGGATGGACCTTGATGCCCCTTTTCATTCCTACTTTGCCATAAAGGAATAAAGCTGCTCATGTATCAGTAGCGGTGTATATGAGCAGTGCAGTGTATGTGCATATGGTGGAGCCATAGAAACAACCACTATGTATGGTTCATCAATAAAGGCCATCTAAAGGAGTATCTTGTCCTCTTTTTTTCAATGTAAGGGGCACTACAGTGATTTAATGTAAAGTTGGGGACAGATCTAAAAAGAGTGTTCAAAATGGAAGCATCATAGGCGAAGATATTCTGACTTTAAGTATTTTAGTATTGTCCTTATGTGGCCTGTTCCATTTCTGGTTTGGTCTTTTAGCTTTTGGTTGCTAACGCAGGTTATATTAAATTCAAGTAAAAAGTTGTGGTCCTGATTAAAACAGCCTATTACGGGAACACACATCCACATTATAGAGGTCATTCGGCTTGACATCACCACATACGCCACAGATATCAGATTTTTAAAACATTCAGCATTAACAATTAACTCAACAAGCTTACTATATGTAGCAGCAGCTTGATGTTTCTGTGGTGAAAATGATCAAGAGCTCTGATTCTTAACTTTAATCATCACAAGGATGCTGATGATTAAGTTATTAATATTATTTACATTATTTGCTACTACTTGTGTATATAATGTCTATTCTATGGATAGTATAATAATGAATAATCAGCTTGTTACAGGAAACCTTTCAAATAATAATTGCCAGATGTTTGTTGTCAGACTGCTAGAAGAATCACTAGATCCTACATTTTCCATAAGGCAACCAATAAAATGAATGAATTCAATGCTCCCTGGCTGGCAAACATCCACCTAGGTCAAACATATTGCCCCCAAGTCGAGATAATCCTGATGATGTCAAGGTGATGTCAGCAGGGTCATTTTCTGAGCTGCCATTGGAGCCACAGAAGACATTATACAGCCGTTTACACAGCCTGAGTAGTACTCAGGACAAATAAATTGACATCAGTGTATAAAATCAGTAGATTGGATTGCCCTTTTTAAAAATGTATTTAATTTAGTCATGAAACTGTAACTACATTAGCAGTTGCCATAAAAACATATACTGTACATATATACAAGCGCAAAGAGATAACTGTTGTTGTGATTTAGCACTATATAAATAAAATTGAATTGAATTGAAATTGAATACATACATAGTCAATGCAAGCATCCAGTGAGCTGTAATAAAGGTAGATAATCCACTTTTGCACACTCGATGCATTACAGAAGGCATCGTCAGGATCCACCATGGCTACAAAGCCTGGGTTGGTTACCACAGCAACAGGCGGAGCCACACAGAGTGGTGTCACAACAGGAGGAAGTGCTTCAATTGGGACAGCAGGAATAGCCAAGCCAGAGGTAGACGGACTAGATGCCTAAATACATTTGGAGGGGGCTTTTGGCTGTTTGGTGTGATGTAACACAAACCACTTTCTTCTGCACTCTTGAGCATGTCCTCATTGTGACACAGTTCACATATCTTCATCACTGGCTTCATCTTCTTTTCATCTTGGCAAAAATATGTTTCTTCCTCCTCTGTGTCTCTCTGGTTCAGCCACCCAAACATCTTGACCTTTCAGAAGCTGAACACTTGCTGTATCACATTAATGAGCTCTCATATCATCACGCTTGAGATGAATGCTCATCACAGACTGTGAAGCTGAATAACTTTCCCATGACTTTCTTTAAACATGTGCTCCTTGGTTTGTAGACTAACACTATGCAGGCAAGTGCTACTGTTATTGATATGTCATCTGCTGGGGCTACCTTTGTTGACATGACATTAGCGTTGGCAAGGCGCAGTCCTAAAGGGATATCAAAGGTAATGGTATACTCATGGTCGGTGCTTTTCTTTTTATTTACATTACTGCTGATCATTTCAATGACATTATTGATTTTCTACCAACTAGGGAGATTGCAGGTACTTTCCTTAATTTTTATCAACCCTAATTCTTATTGAGGTTGTGTTGCTGTTCAGTTGTAATGTCTTGTGAGTCCCTGTTGGTCAAGCCATGTGCTTGTGGGAAACTCCAACATACACAATTTGTCTGCCAGCTGCTTAAGAACAGCCTTTTTAAATTCACAAGTAACACCCGCCCTATGTAGCTATGTAAATCTTCTCTATGTAGTACAATGGGTCAATGTTCTCTGAAATTAAAAATAACTGGAGGTGACTACTAGACTGGATGACTAATCCCATCAATCTCAAATCTATTGAGCTTGGCTTGGTCTGGTGATAGCCAGACTAGGTGACTCCAATAAGATTAAGTAAGTATTATAAAAGTATCTGCCTCCTATTAGGTTTTATTTTATTTGGTGTCTTAATTGTATGTAACCTATTAAACAGTTCCAAAACCTGAATTGGCTTTAATGAGTAACCAAGTACTTTGAATGCAGACCAATTTAGTTAGGTATTAGTAAAAAAGTTACACAAAACATTATGCCTTTAGATCAATTACAAAATAAATGCAAATAAAATAGCACCCAGTATTAATAAACTCAAAGATAATTGTTGCTCCTAATTATCTTCAATTCTCTCTGAAATCATGGATCACAAGTACATCTTTTACATGTGAACATCAACAATGTTCTGTGGGCCCACACACTATCTCACTCAGCAACTAAATTCCAAAATGTAAACAAAAAACCCAGTTATAGGCCTGAGTCGTGGTGTGGGAGTGTTAAAGCCTGAACACTGTTCACACAAGCAATAAAAAAAGCCACACCAGGTTTATCAGTACTCACAAATCCATGAAATATTCAGAGTAGTAGAAGGGGGGGGGAACGGTAAAGGAAGGCCGGTAGAGCGCAGAAGAAACCTTTGTTGTCAATCACAAATTTATGAACGATATTGCTCTTGTACAATATCCAATGTTCGCTCTATGGTGATAACCTGCCTTTGCTTTTTTATCGACACCCAGGACCTGCTAAAGCATAATTTATGCTTCTGAGTTAAATATACACTGTGGCTACATACATAGGTATGTGGAAACATGGACCCTACGCCGGACCCCACGCCATAGCCTGACGTGCACTTCTCGAAAAATTGAACCACGTTGTGGCAATGCATTTCGCTCGGCCATGGCTTGGTAGAGTTCCATTTCCCCCCATCTCACTTAACTTTTTCTGCTATAGATTTCCCACTGTGGTCAGAAAGCACAGTGGAGACCCTTTGTTTTTCTCACTATGCCTCCAGAGTCTGTACCCGATAAGTGGGACGGGCCGACAGCACGTTGTCTGTTTTGTCGTTTGGGCTGCCTTGTTGTGTACAGCTGCACTGAGAACATATTTCACACAATTTAAGCTCTTTTTTTGTCTTGCGTACCTAATTGAAAGCCTCATACTGAATAGTTCAATGTGAATATCTGTATCGTTACGCCTATTGTATTTATACATCTTAACACTGCTGATAAGTTTCAAGGTCTTGTGATCTACTGTACCTGGGAGGCAAAAAAAAATCACTTTAAGTTTAGAAAAAGGTCAGCAGTACTGTAAGTATAGGCTACAACATTTGTTTTCAAAGGGCTAAACAATAAAGCACCATAATTTAACCAATTACACTGATAAATGGTCAGATTAGTCTCAGTAGGCCTGAGGATTAATAACTCAGCACATTTGAAGTGAGCATTCTTGCTTTAGTCAGAATACAGTGGCAGATCTAACCAGAGATCATTGTACATTTTCTCCTGTCCTGTTTTACTGTTAAACATTGTTAAAATGTCTTCCACATCTCTTGTCAATATGTTTACTGGATTTAGAAGTGCTGTGAATCTTTTCATCCTTGTATTTTTGAGTAATCATTTGGCTGCATATTTGTAGACTGCGGCTGTCTCCCAAGTCAAAGCCCCAGCTACAGGTCCATCTCCTGCTGGTGGAGTGGCTGCAGCCGCTAGCATCGCAGCAACCACTGCTGTGACCAAACCCAAAGAGTCACCCAAAGACACAGCCAAGGTAGACTCAACTGCTACAGGCTTCTCAGACGCTTTATCGTGACTCCATCAAGGTGTACTCTTCAAGGCTTTCTTTCTGCAACATCTCCTCTGTGTCGCAGGCTCTTATCCGGTTTTTATTACTTTCTTTGCCTGATAACACTCAGATACTTGCTTTGGACATGGTTCGCTTGGAGAGGACCAGTTGAGAAGTATAAAGGATTTGTGTTCCCTTACTCTACAGCCCTTTGCTTCACATGCCTTAACTTGTCATTTGCAAAAAGTGCACACCTGTCCACTTGCAACACGTCTCAACATACATCAGAAATGAGTCAGCGGGAGAAACAAATGGAGAGGTCTTCTTGCACCAGTTTCATAGCCAATCAACCACTGACACTAAACTAATCTGTCATCAAATTGGTGGAGGATCACTTTTGTTGGAAACGGTCACTCACTGTCCTGTCTTTTGTTTCTTTGGGTGTTTTACCGACTTTGTGCATGTACAGGGGACCTGTATTTCCACTTGACATATACTTTGCTCATGATAGATTGAAATGCATTGTATTTTAGAGTGCCACTGCCACCACAACCGTCAAAGCTGATGTGCATAAAGTTGATCCTGCTAAAACATCAGAGCCAGTTGCCGTGACTGCAGCTGGAAATGTATCTGTGCAGGGGAAGAAAGAAGCTAAACCAACACAAATGAAGGTAGACAATCCTGAATCCAACAGGTGGAGGCTGATACTTTATTTGTTGTATTTCCTGTCGGCCCAATATTAATGGATATATTTCTTAAAATGCTTTTAATTTTTCTTTTCTGGTTGAACAGACCACTACTGTGCCATCTGGGCCTTGTACGATTTTTAATTGGAGTCAGATTTAGGGAAAATGTCTATTTGGATGATATGATGAATGATATTTTCAAAAGTGAGGTTTGGCTCGACGCACATTGATGAATTTTCAGTCAACTCAGCAGTTTCATAAGTATTAGCACAATCACACAGACTGTAAATACCACGCTATCAATGTCCTTGTGTTGCTTGATTCATATCATTGAGGTCTATGTACTGATCCTGGATCTGTGTTGCAGGTGCAGGTAGAGGTTCCTCCCGCAGCAGCTAAAGGAGCCAAAGAGGTAAATACTTAGCGAAGGTGTATGAGTTTGATTTGAAAAGCATGTTGCTTGCTCAAGTGTGCTAAGTTGTGTTGCATGCGCAGGTGGATCCATTGGATGCCTTGGCCAGCATACTGCCATCAGCTGATGATTTTGCACCCAAACAGCCTGTATACAGCGGGCCAGAAGTCAAAGAGGTACAGCACAGTGTCCACGCATGTGTGTGTATGTAGGTCTGTGATTGCACTGAGCTGCAGCATGCATCTGCTGTGAGTAACCGTTTGTGTTGCATATGTCACAGCATGAAGTCCTTGCTAAGAAGGATCAGAAGTGTGGAGAAAAAGACAGCACGCTGCCTCCAGGCTACAGATTTGAAAATATGGTCAGTTCTTCCTGCCATGTCATCGCTTCTTCACTAATTATCTTTGCCACACCGCCAGCAGAGTGCTTTTTTTTCCTATTGACAGAATTGTCAATTTGTATATAAAGGGACTATTTCTTCAGTAGGAAGTAGAGTATTGGGAATGTTTTGAAATGTCATTTTTGATGCTGTGAGCACCACAAACTACATTCACCCCCTTATATAGGCGGAGATGTATAGGGCTGAGAGTCAAATATAATAATGTTGTTTTTAAGTTGTTCACAGAAATGCATGTATTATATTGGCACAACTATTGTACATACAATTCAAATGATACTCAGCCCTAGATATAGATCTCAAAACCTGGACACATAGAACCATAGACATACCCTTTTATTTTAGGGTTTCATTTCTTTGATATTAATAGAAATAATATTTGTATTTCTATGCATAGAATCAAACCTATCTGCATGGCCAGATGCCACTAGAGGAGACAATATTGGGGATTTTTTGGTCATTTGTTAATATGTTCCTGAATTACATTTCATTTCTTTTCTTTCAATCTAAAATGAGTCTTTTTTTTTTCTAGCCTCCAGTTCCTGCAAATGTTAAACCCAAGGACGTTCCTGTAAGTTAACCCTTCATAACCCACATTTAGTTGCGTTACAACCTCATGCATTATGCTAATTGTGGTACAAATCTCAATCTCTGTAAACTTTTTTCAACATGTGTAAGCAAATGAGCATCCAGATGCATTACACACTAATTCAGGAAGCACTGTTTCCACTGTATGATCTTCTGGTTCCTCTAGAGTGTGGAATGTTGCATTGCACTGGTGGGTGTTGTCTCAGCAAACAGCACAGGACCCACCTTCTGTATTTGAGCCCGTTGGTTCTTGTCCGACCAAACCCAAACCAGCACAACTACATTGACTCACGCCCAGGCGCTAACACACTGATACATCTGTTGCACACTTTGATATCCATCTATACGTAGGCTAATATTTACTCACCCTCAACACACCCACATTTGCATCATGGCCTTCTCCCACTTTATCATTTTGTAGACGCTTCTTTAGCTCTGTCTCATGATCTGTTTCCCCCCAAATACTTTCCTCCAGTGTTAATTTTTATGTTTTGATGTTTATCATAATTTTTGCTAAATCAGAATGATTTTATGTGTAAAATGTGTATTTTCAGAAATTTTAATCTTAATTTTAAAAGTGATTGCTTGACTCAACAGAATGTGAAGGGTGTGTCTGTCTTTCCCATGGTACATACAGTCTGGTTTGCATTATTTTGCACTTTTGTTTTGCCTTTGACTTGGTCAGGCATGCCCTCTAGTGGAGAATTTTCCTAAATTAATCAGATTATTAGTCTGAAAATTCTGATACGTCTAGGTAATGTGTTGTTATCTGGTGGTGACACACTCTGTTTTTTATTATCTTAGAAACCAATGAGCACAGACGACGCCCTGGATTCTCTTTCAGATGGATTCATGGCTTCAACCGTTCCAGCTGCACCCAAAAGCAAGAGGTCAGAGTCTTCAAGCATGTAGCACTCGGCCGCTAGTCCATTCTCCAACTTTACTCCCCTTGCACCGTCTTGACAAAAGTTCATACCTACAATTTCCAGTTGGACCCCTAAATGTACTTATGTACTAATGTGCTTTTTTTAGTAGTCTAACAAATTCCCTTCTTGTATTCTTCTTTATGAAATATGTAGAAAAAGGACATTGAGAGTGTCAGTGCCTCATCTGCTGGCCCTGCTAACTTTGCACCACCTCCTGTAAAGGTAAAGTCAAATTAACTATGAAGTCTCTGACTGAATGAGCTAAGAATTTTATTGTCTAATGTCAGGTTTCTGTTGCAGAAATCTCAAATCCCTGCTGCCGTTCCCCCTGTGGCTGTGTGTCCTGCTCCTCCGGCTGATAAAAAAGCCAAGATAGTGAAGGCTACGGGTGATTTCTCTCTGGAGGCTGGGCTTCCCTCTGCCACTGCCACGGTACAGTAAGCTCAGACCTCCTTTTCTTCCCTCATGGCTGTTAAAAAAAGTTGTTCTTAAACGTTGTCTCTGTTGGCTTTTGTAGAAAAGTGTACCTCCTGTGGCTGTGTGTCCTGCTCCTCCTGCTGATAAAAAAGACAAGATGGTGAGATTTACAGGAGTTGAAGTGGACTAGATACTTTTTTTCCATGTCTCTTTCCTGTTTTTGTTTCTGTACTGAAACAATATGTGACAGATTAGTAGATTATTAACTTCCTGTCTCTCATCAGGGTGGCTCTTTGTCTCTGGATCCTTTCAGCGCTCTCAGTGACACATTGCCAGTAGACCAACCAAAACCTGAACTCCCAAAACTCAGACCTGAGGACATTGTCTCGGTAGGAGCACAAACACCCACTCTTTGTTTTTGTCCTTCATCACAGCTTTTGATTGCCTCTTGGATGGACAATACCGTCAAGGAACAATTTCACCTCCACCCAGAAACATTTACTGAATTCTTCTCCTTTTCACAGGAGGAGAAACACAAGAAGGAGAAGGGTGTGTTTGTAGGAGAGAGGGAGGACTCACTTCCTCCAGAATACAGGTTTAATAAGGACAAACCCCACAATCTGCCTGCTCCTAAACCTGAGGTGAGACTCAGACAAATTCACTTTATGGCTCTTAAATTCACGATGTGTAATGAGTATCTCTAACTGTCTGTGAGAGAGAGAGAGAGACAAAGAGATAAAGAGAGGGAGAGACAGCAGCAGTTGTTGAGTGAGCTAGAGAATTAATGAAGAGAGGGAGCGCCAAAACAATTGGTTATTAAGAGGAATGGAAATGTATTTTCACGGCGCTTATGGTCTAAAGCACAAATAAACACACAGACACTTAGTGGGAAGGTGTCACATTGCTGGATTATGAGAGAATGCCAGTATGTGCTGAGGAGCACGGTTATAGGCTTGGTAATAGGTAGACCCTCCAAAACATCCCAACTGACAAAAAAAGAAGAAAAAAAATATAGGCCGCGGGCAGGGTCTCCGCAGATACAGATACCACCACACATTTATAGTGGGCCATTTAAATGATGATTGAGAGAGATTATTTTTGTATTAGTGTTTACATATTTTTTTATGAAAATCCATTACATACTGTACCTTTTTAAAGTATCACTGTGATACAAATACAGTAGTATCAAACATTGATATACAATATATCTCTCTCTTTCCTCTGTGTCCTTCCTCCTGCAGCCCACCATAGATGCTGGTGAAGCTCTGGACTTTTTGTCTGAAGGCTTCACAACCGTCTCAGCAGCGCCTGCTGTCCATGCTCCTCCTGCAAAGGTACATTTTAGATTTGTTACTGGTAACTGCAGACAAAATTATAAATTGCAGACATACAATATCTACTACTCTTCAAATGTTGTCTTTGGTGTTTTTTGTAGAAAGCCCCTGCAGTTCCTCCTGTGGCTGTGTGTCCTCCTGCTGACAAAAAAGCCAAGATGGAGAAAGTCAAGGATGATTTCTCTCTGGAGGCTGGAATTACTTCTTCTACTGCCAAG
The DNA here is from genome assembly GCA_013375575.1 of Percina caprodes. NCBI lineage: Eukaryota > Metazoa > Chordata > Actinopteri > Perciformes > Percidae > Percina > Percina caprodes. The sequence continues at coordinate 14,303 of JABXJD010002493.1, read as the reverse complement.
GTACAGCAAGCTCATGCCTCCTTTCCTGCAAGCATCTCTTGGCTGGTCTTATTCATCCAAACAAAACTTTGTCCATTCAGGATAAAAGTACATATGATGGACTGAATGCCCATCATATGGACTTTTAAGGAGCTTCTGATGACTTCAGATCTTGGCTCATTCTGAATTTTCTTTCAAAAGCATCAAAGTAAGCCAGGTGCAAACAGGAATTTGTGGCAATAAAGCAGGATGCAGATTTGCCCAAAACAAAAAGGCTTTATGAGTCTTCTGCCGCTTTAGCTGCTCTGTGAGGCTGTGCTGTGCTTTGGCACAGTGGCTCGTAATGGTAAAGCGTAATGGTAACATCAGCATGCTCAAATCTTCATAATGACAATGATAACATGCTGGTGTTTAGCAGGGTATAAATCTTACCAGGCATGTTCACAATCCTAGTTTAGCATGTTAGAATGCTACCGTTTGCTAATTAGAAATAATCACAAAGTACGGCTGAGGGTGATAATGACAGTAGTATTCAGTCAGGGATCAGCAGACAGTTACAGTGGCAGTTAACTAACTTCTGATGTAGACCCTTTAACACTCCCAGTATAAATCTGGTCACAGATATATTTGTAAAATTTACAAATACAGCTACAGATAGCCATTAATATTAAGTGTAATGTCCTCTTTGTTGTCTGGTGTAGAAAGTTGAGTCCTGTGCAATTCCCCCTGGGGCTATGTGGCCTGTGCCTTCTGCTCCTGTCCCAGTAAAGAAAACTGCTGCTGGAAAGGACGCTACTGACAGCAAGCTCAAGACTGGTCAGGTGAGATATGTCTTGTCACTCTTTTATGGGCGATACCTTTTATTTCAATAGTTAAACCGACAGACCGGTAGAACACAATCTCCTGTTCTTCCTCAGGATGGCTCTCTGTCTCTGGATGCTCTCAGCGCTCTAGGTGACACGTTGCCCGTCGACAAGCCAAAACCTGAACTCCCCAAACTCAGACCTGAGGACATCGTCTCGGTAGGAGCACAAACACTCACGGGCACCGAGTTCACACAGCGTTTGATTGGAGAAAGCCTCCTGCTGTTGGCTTATCGGTAGCATTTGTGTGTCAGCTCCTCACAGAAAGACTCACCAGGCATTATTATGTCCTCTTTTCCTTTTTAAAGGAGGACAAACACAAGAAGGAGAAGGGCGTGTTTGTAGGAGAAAGGGAGGACTCACTTCCTCCAAATTACAGGTTTAAGAAAGATGAACTCAAAGGTCTGCCGACTTATAAACCTGAGGTAAGACAGGGAAAAAATCAATTCAATATTGTTAAGGGTGTCTGGCTCTTAAAAATGTTAAATAAATGCTAATTGCATGTAATTGATTTATTCTGTCACTCTCCCCTCCTGCAGCCCCCCATGGATACTGGTGAGGCTCTGGACCTTTTATCTGAAGGCTTCATGACCTCTTCCTCAGCTCCGGCTGTCCATGTTGCTCCAGCTAAGGTGCACTGTAGATTCAGTTCCTGTAGCAAAATTATTTTGGGGTGCTTAGTTAGAAGACAATATGAATACACCAATCTCATGTTTGTACGTTAACTGAAGCTACAGCCAGTCACCGATTGTATTAGCTTAGGATCAATAATGGAACCGGGGAAACGGCTTTCCTGGCTCTGTCCAAAAGTAAAACAAATCAGCCTACCAGTGATCAGATCACGGATTAACATGTTAGATTTAGTTCTTTTAGCTCATACAAAAACCGGAGTGTAAAAACTACACTTTGAGCCAGGCTAGATGATTCCTTCTTTTTCCAGTCTATGCTAAGCTAAGATAACGGTCTCCCCACAGAGCGAGAGTGGTATCGGTCTTCTTATCTAACTCTCAGCAAGAAACCAAATAAGTGCATTTCCTAACATTTTATTTTGAAGACTTTGTTTGAAAAGCTGGTGTCTCTGTTTTTCAGACCAAAGTAGAGGATTTGTCAGCTCTGGATCAACTCTCTGGAGATTTTGTTGCACCAAAAAAAGCTTCTGGAGTTCAGGCACATGCTCCTCCTTCTGCAAAGAAGACACCACAGGTAAAGTTTTGGCTTCTTTCTACTTAACTTACTTATTTTATATGAATAGCTTAAGCTTACCATCAACACTATCACACTTTTTGTTCTCTCATCAGGATGGCTCTCTGTCTCTGGATGCTCTCAGTGCTCTCGGTGACACGTTGCCCGTAGACAAACCAAAACCTGAACTCCCCAAACTCAGACCTGAGGACATTGTCTCGGTATGATGCATGCACGCACGCACGCACGTGCACACACACACACACACACACACACACACAGACACACATACACACACAGTCAATGTCATGGAAGGAATGGATTTGGTATCAGAAAATCATATCAGTTCCATTCTTTTTATTTCCATGTGTGTGTTCCTTTTTTTTTTCTTCTCCTTTTCACAGGAGGGCAAACACAAGAAGGAGAAGGGTGTGTTTGTAGGAGAGAGGGAGGACTCACTTCCTCCAGAATACAGGTTTAAAAAGGACAAACCCCAAAATCTGCCTGCTCCTAAACCTGAGGTGAGACTCGGACAAATTCACTTTATGGCTCTTAAATGTACGATATGTAATGAGTATCTCTAACTGCCTGTGAGAGAGAGATAAAAAGAGGGAGAGAGAGAGCGCAGCAGTTGTTGAGCGAGCTAGAGAGAGAGGGAGTGCCGAAAAAATCTGTTATTAAGAGGAATTGAAATATACAAGTTTAATAAGGATGAACTCATATCGGTTTGAAAAACATTCTCCACATTATGTGCACTGATAAGGCAAATATCTCAGCCATATTTAACCTTAAAACTGTGTCCCATGAATATATTGTAATTAGAGGTCCTCATCATTTCCCATCACTTCATTCTCCCCACCTCCTGCAGCCCACCATGGATACTGCTGAGGCTCTGGACCTTTTGTCTGAAGGCTTCATGACCTCTTCATCAGCTCCTGCTGTCCATGCTGCTGGCATCACCCCCTCAGCTCCTTCTACACAGGTACACTCTGGAGCCAGCACTGTTTACTGCAGCTCTAAATAATAAAATATGATGCACATATACCTCTTTGCAACTAGACATTTAGAGTCCTACATTGATTTTATACACTCTATTCTGTCACTCCATCAGCCCTCTGCAGACTTTGCTCTGGATGCCTTAGCAGGAGAATTTGTTTCCTCCACTGCCGCTTCGACGGTGAAGTCCGCTGCTTGTGTTCCCACAGAAACTGCTCCAAAGGTAAAGACCAACTTACTTTTTTTGGACTCTCAAAAACCCTGCAGTTACATTAAAACCTTTTTGTCTGCGTTTGTGCACTCAGCTGTCCGGAGGAGCAGGCAGTGCCTTGGATGCTCTCTCAGACACCTTGAAGGATATCGCACCCGCCCCTCAACCTGCACCACTTCCTGCCAAAGACATTGTCAAGGTAGCCAGTGTGCTTCAAAGGCATAGCCAGCACAGGAGAGAATATTTTTGATTTGTGCTTTGTGATTTGATAAAAAGTTGCCAGTGACTTCAGCTGATTTGTATGGTTGTTGCAGGAGAAAAAGGTTGTCGAAGAGAAGCTGATTAAGATGGGGGAGAGAGACGACTCGCTGCCACCAGAGTATCGACCAACTGAGAAAGATCTTAAGGTATTACTCTCTCTGTTACTGTCGTCAGTTCTGCTGGGAGTTATTTGTTGGAAGTGCATGCTTAAACCAATAAAATTTTTGTTTAGATTTTACGTATCTAACTTTGAATCTGGGGCAAAAATATTGTGTGAGGGTGTTACTGGGACATGCTTGTTAGGAGTAGTAATTCTACCGTGTGTCTAATGTTCATCAATTTCATTTTGAAGAAAACAGCAGAAGCACAAGCAAAAGCAGCTGCCGTACCCAAGCAGGTAAAAATGCACACACTCACAGATTATGACATTAGACAGACGTGCACTGTTAAATGATACAGTATACAACATGCAGATGGTTTGAGTTGCTGTCTTTCTGCAGAAGGCTATGGATGATAAAGCAGCCTTGGACATGCTGTCCAGTGACTTCTCTAATGCTCCCACCATTGCCCCAGTCACATCACCTGCTGGCTCCATAAAGCTGGATCCTCCTGTCCTGGATTCAAAGCCCCTGAAGGTAGCACAGGGGAAAAAACGGCAACACATTTTGGCATGTCATAGTGAGAAAAGTAACTTGTAACTAATATTGGTCACATTTCATTTAGGAAAAACTGATATTTTGCGTGTAGCCTTGCTGGAATGGCTTCTTGGGACACAATATTTTTTAGTTCCAGCTGTGCTGTTAGGACATCTAGGAGAGTAACATGTCTGCTGTGAACAAGGCCTATTATGGTGCCATGCAGTGCCCTTTTCTGTCATGTTTTAGTACTGCACTTCCCAGATATCACCTCAAACAAATGAATTTCTTTGGATGATCTTAAGATACACCTTTACCAACATTGGGGCTTCAGAACAGCAATGTACATCAAATTAGCAATTGAAAGTGGCAAGCTGGACATTTTGTATGCTGTAGTGCATAATTTCTGCCGCCCCCGGGAGGAATTCTAAGTAATGACAACAAAATTGTCAGAGTGTCCATTTGACACAAGTCTTACGTGATCACGCACCGCCCCCAACCCTCCTCCACATAGTTGCTTATAGCCAAGGAGGACACAGAGGATAAAAAAACATGATGGACTCTTCAGAAGAAGTAATTATCTTCACTCAAGTTTCTGCGCCGGAAAGGCACTGGATGACACATTTGGCAGTGGATGTAACGGACATTCATTAAATCAAAAAGTTACACACCAAAGCTTAAAACAACTGTGTTCAGTGCATGAATGCATTAAGAACTAATCATGTTTGATATGTTTGTTTTTAATTTATTTAGTTATTTGTGTATCTATTTATTTCTTATTCTTTCCTAGCCAATGACTGGTATTGTCTTGGACTCCCTGTCTGACACCCTGCTCCCAGATGCCCCAGTATTCAAATCTAAGACGGACAAACCAAAGGTAAAAGAAAGATCCGAGTTATATCGGGACGTAAGATTGCTCTATCAGATGAAGTTACCGAGACAGTAAAATTTGAAAGAAAGTGAAAGAAAACCAATTGGAAATGTAGAGCTTGACATTTAATGGTAACAACTAATCAGGTACTGATGTTACACACTTTTAGTCACATTGTTACATGGCGCCCTTGGCAGGTTTATTACTAGCATTTACTGTATCAGTGGTCACCTCCCCATGGAGCAACGAGCAGTTGCTGAGCCTAACCAAGGTGCCAACTTTGTTACAGGGCAAGAGCAAGTCAAAGTCTAAAGTAAGCAAACTGCCTGCTGCATGTAGACTTACAAAAAAATGCAGCTGAATATACACGATGCTGGCCAAAAAGAATCGGTGCACTTATAATTAAACCAAATAAAAATCTCCATTGGTGGAGCCTGCACAAAGCTGCATGTGATGCTTTTTACTGTCTCTGCTTTGGCTGATGTTAATTCCTCAAAGTAGTTGCATTAAATTTATAGAATTATTGATGCAAAACGCTGCTTCTTCTTTTCCGTATATATATATATATATATATATATATATATATATATATATATATATATATATATATATATATATATATATATATATATATATATATATATATAGTATGTAGTATATTAAAACTTTAATGTTGTACTTCAGAAACACCATGCAGAGGAGCCATCTGCCGCTGACCAGCTTTCAGATCAACTTAGCTCAGATGTTGTGCCAACATCTACAAAGAAGGGAGGCAAGAGCTAGACCACTTAAGGTTTGTTGTAATCTCTTCTACAATTGTACCTGATCAAAGATTCTCAACATGATAAGGATAAACCTCTTTCCACTGACTGCTGAATGTGTCAAATGTTGCAGGTTGTCGGCAGAATTTGTCCTCCCGGTCACAGGGACGCATCAGTGAGGGAGCTGCTTTCTGGATAATGATTTTATTTTTCTAAATTGTCAAGAATGTATACTGGATGAAAGACAGACCTAGACATACCCATAAGACACAAACACAAACACACACACACACACACACACACACACACACACACACACACACACACTCTGCATGCGGTGCCTTTTTTGTTTCACATGTATTTACAGAAGAGAAGGTTTAGGTTTCAGTCTTTGGGAAAAAGAAAAGATTTTAAAACAAAATGGAAAATGAAAGAATGAGTGATGAACGGGTGTAAAGTAAGGAGGGAAACTTTAGGGAATGAGAGAAGATTAAGTCAAGTGAAAATCTTTAGTTTTGTTGGTTGATGTGTGGAGCATGCTGAGGGATGGAAGGCGTTCCTCGCCAGAGTCCTGTATCTACATAAAAGCTGAAAGTTTTCCAATGAAACACTAATATCACAACATACTGCTAATCTAAGTCCTGTGGTGTTGTGGCATTGGTTGGACCGGTGGTGACTGTCAGCTTATGTGTGAGCAGTGGGGAGTAGGTGTAGGATCGGGATGTTTGTGCAATTTAAATGTACACAGAAAAGCCAAGTTTTCTATCATGATGTGTTCAGATGCCATTAAGACACTAGTGGACAGCTTAGTTTGCTTATATTTTGAACAATACATAGTTTACATAATTAAATATGTGGAGGGTTTCCAGGAGGTATTCTGCTTAATTCTGTATCCATCCCTTGCAAATGCATTTGACTTTCTGTAACAAAAATATGCTGGTGTCCAGAAGTGCATTTAGTAAACCAAGGTGGTTACAAGCTTTTACAACTGCCCTTGTTTGTATACTGTAAAAAAATAAAAATAAAAATAAAAAAAGAAGAAGGAAAAAAAAAGATTTTTTTTCTATATAAGACAACACTGTATAATTTACAAAGGGCTTTCGACTGTAAAGTTAAAAATCAATGTACTGGCCCCAAAGGTTTTTTTTTCATGTCAAAGGTGTTATGTGTGTGTGTGTGAGTCAAAAGATATGAGCGGTATTTTAAGATGTGGGAAGAGTAATTAAATAAAATAAGATCTAAAAAATGTAAATGGTTTAGTTGCTATCTGTTGTGTCTGATTTCTACGACTGATTTCTCCCAACTAACATGAACTGCCTTAATATGTTAAGGAAAGCTAAATAATAATAATAATAATATAACATTTTCTTAAAGGTGCAAGGGAAGTGTGTGTGTATATATATATTAGAATGAACCGAAACATAATTTCCAAGCTTAATGTGTTTTCACTCTGCATACAGTTGTAGCAACCCACTTCCTTTTATACGGGGGCTTACAACAAAACAAATGTCTTTCGCTCAAACTTTCTGTGCCAAGACCCTGAATGACGATGGGTATGCAAATGCTTGGGTTGGATGTGTGAAACTAAATTTCATACATGTAAAAATGAAACGTGAATAAAGACAAATACAATCAGTTGTTTATTGAGTGACAATATATTTTATTTTAGTTTTAAAATATTTCAAGTTACAAAAACTCAGAAAGTGGGATATTTCTAAAATACTGTACAAAAGAAAAACAATTGCTCTTAACTTTGAAACCATAGCTATTTGAATTAAAAGGCATTTTTGAAAAATAAAATAATCAAATCAATCAAAAGCTTAACTGAATAAAATCTTTCAACATTTCAAGTTATCCTGCTGAACATAAAATCAGAGCAATGTCTTCTTTTTTAAGTGGTTATTAAATATTTACAACCCTCCTGTTGTCCTTGGATCAAATTGGACCCCTTTTAAAAATATCTATATCAGAAAATATGGGTTTCTTTTAACCAAATTACCAACAAAAAAAGGATGGATTCCATGCAAAGCTCTATTCAAATACAATTGATCACTTTAATTGAATTCTAGGTGAAAATTGAAATGATTTCAAATCCATATCCTGACTAAACTCATCCACTCAACATACATTTCTCTGATCTTAACTATTACTAAAAATAATTCATAATTTGCTAATAATGCTTTTTTAACTCAAATAATTCTAAACTGTATAACTCTATAGAATTTTTTGCATAATAATAAAAAAAAGTAAATCGGTGCTTACTTCATTTCATGTTATTTCATTAGAAGAGTTCAATCGTAATGTGATAGCGCAGCGTAATCAGCCGTAAAACAACAATGTTAAAACTATATAACCTTGAACCATTTTAAACACTTCACAAAGAACATTTTAAGTTGGCAGCAACATGTTCAACAGAAATGTGATAAAACTGAAAAAAGATGAAAAATTATTTCTGCAACAGTAACACAAGTCTGTAATATAATTGCCATTTAAAGCAGTGTCCATGAAATTACACAATTTGGATTAAACGTGTCGATTGTCCACTTTTAGTTTTTCATGAGCTCCCGACTGTGGTCTATATGAGATAAAACAAGGTATTTTAAATTATTAATATTAATAATAATAATAATAATAATAATAATAATAAATAATTTATTTCATTGACTTAGTTCTGTTGTCAAAATGAAAGTACAAAAGAAGCGCACGGCTGTAGCTACAATTGAGGACACTGAGGTTATGTACTCCATAATGTTTTAATAAAAAAATTTACGACATGTGAGACTGGATTTAATAAACGGGTAAAGAATTTAGTATTTCTCCACCAAATATTCCTGGCAGTGTTGGAAATACTTTAAAGCAGCATTCTGAAATAAAACACTTTATTTTACGGGCAAGTAAGTTGTTAGAATTTCCTAGGAAGAGTACTAAAAAGAACCACAAAGTTCAGACAGTAATTTCAAATAATTTAGTTAACTACATTTATGAACAACTTTTGATTTTCAGAGTAATTTCCTTGAAAACATTTTATTAAATTTTGGACTATTGACCTCAGTATTCCCAAAAGTCTGGCTACGGCCCTAAATGGAAAGACAATATTAAATTAAAAGAAAATAAATAAATAACTTACTTTCGTTTGTAATGGTGTGGGCATCTCCGTGTCCTTGTATCTACATAACATCCAAAGTGTCATTAAACTCGTCACAAATTATTACACACACACACATCACAGCCAAATCAAGTTTTAAGTCAAGAGAAGTTGAAAAAGACTGAAAAATTCTGGGAAACACAAAGACATTTGTGCAACAGCGTTTTAGATATCCGATGAACTTACGGTTGCAGTACACGGTGGTGATGATGAGGAGTAGAAGAAGAAGGCCACAGCCGCCAGCCAGTGGGCCCAGTATGATTGGAGTACAAAACATTTGAGGACTGGTTTCCGCTTCCACTGTAAAGCATGTGCTTATTTACCACCAGCATCATACATATGAAGATGATAAGGGCTCACTACACACAGTTGTGATTGTGAACAATTACCTTGCTTGTTATTGTTGTTACAAGTACATGGCGCAGCAGTTGTGCATGGATTTTGTTCGGTGGTGGCAGCAGAGGCCTGTGGTGTTTCCACTACTGCGACTTTTTCTGAAGGGAAAGAAACGATGTGATAGAAAGTTATTCTGAAAAGCATGCATCTTATGATCATCATAAGACCAAACGTATGAAACAAAACTCACCTCCAACCAGTCGGGTTGCTACACCAAATTTCAGTTCATTGGTTTTGAGAGACGCACAGCTGTAAAGGCCACTGTCCCAAGATTTGTTGAATGATCGCAGTATTAGGATACTTTGCTGAATCTTTGAATAACTGAAGGTAGAAGGAAAGGAGGTTGGGGATGACTTTAAGAGACCATTGCTGCTGAAAGATGCAATGAATTCCATGCCAGATGTGTCCAGAACTCGAAACCAGACGACGATGCTGCCCATGTCATGAGGCTTACATGTGATTTCAACCTGCTCCCCTTCCTTCACAGTTCTGTCTTCACCAGCTCCTGAAGTAATTCCTAAAATTAGTGATAAAATAGGATCAGTTATATCTTTCACCTCTCCGTTTTTTAGGTAGGCAACCAAACAGCGAAAGACTAAGAAACAGACCACATGACACTTTAAAGCTGCTACACGAAAGTGAATAAACTTCAAAATTCAGGTTAAGCTTACTTTGACAAAACACCAGAATCACCAGAATCTGAATCCACTTTTGGTCCATTTTAATGTTGCAGACGATAATAACTGCTAATCGCGTCTTTGTGGTGTTTGTTGGAGCTTGCTACGAGATAATTCAGTGAGATATCAAACCACGCCCCACCTGTAACCTTCTTCTCTGCTGTGTCAAATAGGATCATTGCAGCAGAGTGTTGCAGAGACCTCCTGCAAGCATGGTCGTGGTCTGCAAGATGTTTGAAGTGGAGCCCACCAATCTGCACTTCACCTTTGCCTCTTGTTTGAAGCATTGAACAACACAACTTTATCCACCAGCTACTGACACATAAACGCAGCAGTACACAGTATGTAGGCTGAGAAGGATGCAGGTAGGAAGCGTAAAAAGAGTCAGTGTGGCAGCCCACTTTACACAAACACAACTCAACACTGTTTCTGCACAAATCAAATGGTGAATTTTAGGATGTGGAAATATCACGGCGTCTTTATACCCAATGTGGGCCTGTTGAAGTGTCCTCGAGCTGCAGGGACACACTCCTCTGAAGTTGACTTTGACCTCCTTCCTGTGTTTGATGGGGCATGGAGGAGCTGTAAAAGGATTGATATTTTCCTTTTAAATTCCATAAAAACTCAATTTTTCTGGTGAAATTACTACTACTTGTAGATGCAGATAATGGATCTACACAGATTAAAACTATAGTAAAGTAAAGAAACAGATTAAGATTAAAATAATCAAATAAAATCTAAAAGGCAACTGCAAGCAATGTTACAGAAAAGTAATACCAGTAAAGGGATATAAACGGTAAACAATGCTATATCGTAAACAATGTGCACTTTGTGGGAATTACTACAATTTTTAGGTCTTTATAAATTATAGAATGTGGTCTAGACCTATTCTGTCTGTGAAGTGTCTTGAGATAACGCTTGTTATGATTTGATACTATAAATAAAATTGAATTGATCTGACATTCTGTCTACAGAAAGACAATAGATTTTCTGTAAGGTCCCTGCCTGCTGTTTGGTGTGTGGTGTGGTTTCCTGGTTCAGAACACAAAAGGCAGAACAGTGTAGGACATCAAGAAATGGTCTAACCCTGAGTAGCTTCAAGTGGTTTCTAACCTCACTTTGTCTTTTGTTTACACCTAGTCCACACAATGCATCTATTCTACTCTATTTTAACAGAAGTTGATAATAGATTTAATTTTTAACCTTTATTCATTTGGGACTTGGAGCATTTGGCTTACACACTTACCTGTTTTCAGAATGTGTTAGTGGTAGTAATTTAGTAAGAGTCTAGTTATGCTTATTATATCCCTCTGTCTGGCACATTCCAATAAACCTGTCAAATTGTAGCATCACCTTTAATATTTTTTTTTCTAAAAGTATGACAGTGGCATGCTAATTAAAAGAAGTTTCATCCATGTTGCACCGCTAACCACACCCGACACCCAATGTAACGCAATATAATGCAGTCCAACATTAGACCCTCCTCCGCAGTGCTGTAAAATAGCCTCGGGAAGGAGCTTGTTTTGGTGGAACATGTGTACGTTCAAAAGTTGTTTTAGTCGTGCAACAGAAAACTCAGATTGGACAGATAGTCTGGCTAGCTGTCTGGATTTACCCTGCAGAGATCTGAGGAGCAGTTAACCATAGTCCTCATAAATCCACCGGAGTTTAAAACTACAACACAGAGAAAGACTAAGCGGTTTCCAGCGGCAACGGAGCAATCCCGGAAGTTGAACGTCATGGATATAGTCTAGTCTAACGTCAATCCAGCAAGGTACACCGTAACCGCTAGATGGCAGCAAAAGCAGGATTTATAGCTTTGTCATTGATTAAACAGTAAATCACTGAATCATGAGTCACAAAACTGCTGCTCTGCTCTGCAAGGCCTGAAACTTTAAAGTGTGTTGCATTACTGGCCACATCCCAATGAGTGATTTACCTTTGACAGCTGAGGGGGATAAAAATCTAATGGAAAACAACTGCTGTGCGGAGAAGTGCAATAACTGGCCCTCAAATTATTTAAAATAAAATGCTTTTAGCTTGGTCATGGAGATTTCAGCTTTGTGTGTTTGTGTGTGTGTGTGTGTGTGTGTGTGTGTGTGTGTGTGTGTGTGTCATGGCAAAATGTGGTCCTGGAGACAAACACTGTAGCAAGAACTACATTTGTACCACAGAAAAGGATTTGAGGACTTTGCTAGGTGTATATATTTCTGTATGTCTGCGGCCAGATTTTGTCACTGCAAGACATTAATACAGTGCAAGATGCAGTTACAAAACTTTACAAAGATCAAAATGAAGGCAGAGTTGCCAAAGTAGAAAACTATTTACCTTCTAAATGAAGGGATTACATTGCAGGTTTAGGTAACTGGACATGTTGGACATCTGATGTCTTTGTGGCCCATGTAAAGCTGTATTGGACTGGTAAGTAAAAAGTTAGCACAATCAATAGGGACGTAAATAGTAACCAGTTAGTAAAACAGCATTTTCCACTACATACATTCTACCCTTCTACCCTAGCAACAATTAAGCACAATGCTATCTGTCACTTTACGTGAAAGTTTGTCTAACAGTTGAAGGGAAGTGAAACTCCCTTCAGATGAACTGAGAGCCCGTCCTATTTCCTGTTCTGTGATGGAAAGCAAATGCACCAATTTAGTAATGGTAAGTGGGCGATTTATCTGTTCCATGGGTGGGAGGAGAGAGACAGAGAGAAACCAACAGAGGGAGACTTAAATGACAGAAAAGGTAGAGACAATATTGTGTTTCATTACCTGTACTAAAGAGTATTTTCTTCACTCCGCCACACAATTTCTTCAAAACACAGATGCTAGATATTGACTTAACTTTGGTTTTTGTTATTCATAAATTATTTTGACATTCACTTCAAACAAAACCATGATGGAAACCAGGTTCAGGTGTCAGTAAGCAGGGGATTCTGTTGATGCTTTGTGTTAGAGGGAATACCCAGTCAAAGATCTGTCAATTAGCCCACTTCACCTTTCCATTTCTCTGTTTCAGGTTTGAGTCACTCACAAGCACACCAGCATGGGCTTCCCTATCTTAGTCACACAGGGGGGTCTCCAACCTGAAACTGACATCTGTGTGTGTGTGCGTGTTTGTGTGTGTGTGTGTGTAGTGGGTGACCAGGGAAAGCCAGTGAGAAAGACTTTACTTCTGTACAGTAGCATCGCTTAGCTTGACATTCAAATGCATTTAGAAGAGACATCTTTACAATCTGAAAATAGCAACACCTTTAATATCAGTAAATCAACATCAATACCAGGTGCTTGTTCACCTTTTCGTCATTATTTTGACCTGTCACTGCTCTGTTGCTGTACTGGCGGTTCCTGGCATTATGGGATATGAAGTTATGAAAAGGAAACCAAGAGCAACAAGAGGACTAAGTAGAAATGGAGAGCTCAGAAATGGAGGAAGTTTGAACACATGCAGGTGCCTGTACACAAATTAACATTTGCTCATATCTTGCTGTTAGGATTGTAGATGTGGGTTTTTGGAAATAATTTCCATATTTATACTTACCTTTTGCTAAGAAGAAAACATGTTGAATTGGGAATTGGGAAAAGGTTAATGTGTTATGTTTGTTTTATCACAAGAAACAATTAACTGTTTCATCATACGTGAAAATACTTTCTGCAGGGTACTCATCTTGTTCAGTTTGGGACTTTAATTGTTAAACGTGTGACAAATTAAACCTTTAAAATGTACGAAAGTTGATCTGACAAATTACATATGCATAATATTTTGTCTACAGGCTTTTACCACACTGTACTTGTATTAATCGACATTGTTGCTTTGCATTCACATATGCAGTTTGTGTCCTTGATATGCTGGTGTGTCTTGTTTCATCGTTTAAATGTGAAACTGTTGCATTTACAGAACTTATCACTGATATATCTGATACGTCTTTTATATGTAATATTTATATGTATATAGAACATGTATAAACTATCTCTTGCTGAAATAGCAGACATTTTTAAATGTTTTGTCCCACATTCCACATGGAAACAGTTTATTATCACATATGCCTAAATGTGAATTTGTTATGTGAAACTGTGTCTCACATGATGAATTCACAAGTATCTTTTGTTATATATAACTATACATTAAAATGAAGAAATGCTTCCAATTAATTGTAGATACATGTGATTATGCTTCAGTTAAACATCTGCCACATATTGTGCTCCCCTGTCTTTATGCTTCTGTTTCTCCGAGATGAATTGACTGTATTCAGCAGAAATTGTGACAGAAGTTAATGTTACAAAATACCTTTAGAGAAAGCATTTGGTATTTAGTGTATGGTGTATT
>JABXJD010000882.1:0-145623 GCA_013375575.1 Percina caprodes | reverse complement strand
CATCATGGAGGATCAAGCAGCACCATAATTAGAATCAGAAAACGGTTTATTGTCACAGTAAGACACACCTACGTGGAATTTGGTGAATGGTGCATATATACAAACAAACATTTAACAATAATACGAAGTAAACAATAAATACAGAAATAAAAACAGTCTATAATGCAAAATAGCTGTTAAGCATAAAAAGAGGCTAAATGGGTTGAGTAGTGCCATGGTACCGTAGAGTAGTGCCATAGAATGCATACACACCACTGATTTGGCTCAATAGCCACCAGTGAGGTGTTTGTATATCTCCATCCGACAGGCACTAATCTAAAAGCTGAACCAACTCTTCACATGCGTGTATGCTTTTTTCTTTGTGCAGTGACCTGCAGTGTAGGCCAAAGACAACAAATAAATAATTTAGTGTTCGGACTATCGGGGGATAAAACATCTCTCTTACTGTATCTTTGTCATAATTTATAATCCTAAACCTAAAATTCATAATAACCCAGATTGTGAATTGTGTCACAAACCGACTCAGGCCAATTGGAAGTAAGACTGAATTTGAATTGTTTTTAACATTCAACATGATAATGTTAGCTGCTTTCTTACTGGTTAATGAGACATAAAGTTAAATTGTGGTCCTTTCTCTGCTCTGCTCTGAAGCAGCATTGCTCGTGCACGTCTATTTGTGGGTCGGAGCCCCAAATGCAGGGAGAGGGGTTGGAGGGAGCAGTGAAATCAAAATCACTAATTTTTATTAACCCATCTACATCTGTAGAGCTCTGCATCCATCTTGTACACTGATGCAAACATCTAACCACAACCTTTCCCACTAACAGCACCAAAGACTCCACTCTGAACCAAATTGATTAAGAGCAACTTGGGAGGTTATGCTTCATACCAGATGTGTTTTTTCTTATCATATAACTGACCTCTTTTTTCACACCAAAGTATGCCTGTCTTAGTAAAGTATGCCTTGTGTTCACACTACCCTGGCAGCTGCCTTGTTTATGATGACTGACAGAGAAGATGAAAACAATGAAAGAGCATGTTTCATCACACGTTGTCCTCTGGCATGTCAGGGAATGAAGAAAATTGGGTTGCCCAGTCATGCAATTCCATCTCTTCTGGAAATAATGAAGTCCTGAATAGGAATTGTGCACCAGGATATTCAACGGGATGTCACACTCACTTCTGTGTTGTCTGATACTCTAAAGTCACTGTGACGGCATACACACAGAAAATTGGCCACAGATTAAATAACCATCATCACAGCTAATGTACTGTACTTTCCAAATGTTAACCCATACTTCAGTGACAGATATAGGAAGATGTGCTATTAAACAGAATCAATGGGCGTGACGGGTTGTCATGCAAATATGTAAGATTAAGTATCACAAACTACATTATACATAATCATCATTGGGGCTTTAGTTTTTTGGTTTACTTGTTTGGAACATTATAGTACCAGCACACAGATTTTTGAGCCTCTTCAAATGTGCAAATCTTTAGAAACGTTAACAGGAATAAATATGCAAGTGTCAGAAGAAAATCGGTCAAATGACCTAGTGAATGGGAATGCTAGGGCCACTTCTGTGATAGCATCAAAATCAATATTTTGAAAACATTAAGTAGGCTCAAAGTATCACCAGGGCTCTACACATGAACTGTTAACTTTTTCTGTATTGTGAGTGAAACCAATACTGGTCCCATTTTGGGGATTTCTTTTCTAACAATGTCTGAATGTTGTAAATATTTATTCATAACATATAGCATTACATACAGTATCATTTCGTTTTGTATTCCAATTCAGGGGTGATGTTGCAGCTCATGAATTATTGAGCACAGATTGGACTGATTGACAGTTAAGTTAGAGCTACATGACAACTTACCCTTGATGGTAAAGATGGAGGCTCATCTTTTTTTAATTGTGTATGTTGGTTTGTTGACTCTCTGGAGGAAACTGACGTAGACTTTCAAGTGCATTAATTAATTCTCAAGGATTATAGACTTGTCTTCACTACTTGTATGCTGTTGCTCTTACTAATTATTCTCTTCTCATCACAGTTTGCACTTGCACTCCTCTTTATATTTGCCATAGACTTCCAGATAATTAGATGGAAAGCTAGTGAACTGTGGCCTGTTGACCATTTAGGGTATTATATGGCTTATTCTTTGTACCCTTTTAATTCAAAGTGGAGCGGATTAATTGAAAATACCCTAAAAACTCTAACTATGAAACTCTAACTCTAAAATGTATCAGGTTGTTGTTCTATTTTTGCGAAAGAACTGCACAATGCATTGTTCTGACACGGAGATGTTTATGAACATGAATTTCTGTTGGTGTATATCTTTTGAGTAAAACTGTAATTTCTTTTTGGCTTCAGTGGTCCAGCTGAATACCTGCAGACACTGTGACCTCTCTGTGTCATCTCAAATGTATTCTGTTGTTTATGATATATCCAGACTCACATGGAGTTAGTAGCCCTAAATGGGGGGTTGGGGGGTTTGGGGGACAAAAGCTACTGCCCTTTTTGTCTGGTTGCTAGTGACCTTTTCAAATGGCAAATCAAAACATTTTTCCTTATTTGTTGGTTGCATGTGTCTAGCTGAAATATAAAAGAATGTCAAATTTATACAGATTTTAGCCTAAACGTTCATTTTTTTTTTAAAAACTTGATATTCAAAAGGTGGCTGTTAAGCTCATCATGAGCTCAGTTTTGGTGAACAAACTACACTAGAGGAATATATGATGACATCTGTGTCAAAGTTTGTTTAAAAAAACCTTTGTGTTGTATCTTCCATATCTTCCAAGAGTAGACAAAGATGCATTTAGAAAAAGGTCATCAGGCTACCAGCTGATCTGTTGCTTTGGCAAGTTGAACACAAAACGTTATCTTGTTACAACGTTCCCTGTAAATTGTGATATCCAAAACTTACACCAACTACGACTCCAGTACCAACTTGCATGTGGTTCTACCCCAAGGTCCTCTCAATGTATGCCATGCTAGACGCCTCATCATAGGTTGCACATCAGGTGTTTGAAGCAACTCAGCTGACTTCTCCTATTATGAGAGAAGCAGCTGGATGAAACCCCTGAACTCCTCACTTTATATTGCACAGAATGAAGCCAGCTTCCCTTACAGAGGAGCCTGACCTGGAATGATTTTATCTGCATTTTCTTTCACTACTTGCAGGCTGTAGCCATAGGGACTAAACTCACGTTTGCAGCAGCCACAGTCAGGAGGACGGAAGCATAGACTGTAAGTTATTGTTGTCACATTGAATGCGATGATTCAATAATCTTTATGAATCAATGAACTCCCTCAGGACAGCTGGATCCCACATATCCTCATTTTTGATAAATACTTTAAACAAGCCAAATATTTTTTCCTAAAGAAAATTTTATTTGAAATTCTAATAAAAACACATTGAATAAAACAAGGTAGGTGGTTGTTTTTAACATCTTTGAAATATGAAAGATGAAAGTGTCACATTTAAATTAATGGTAAATATTTCCAAGGCCTTCAGCAGAATGACTGCTATGGCAATGGGCATGCCATCATTACGTTTTTCATTTCAGCTGTTTGTAACAGATTATCAATAATTTTGTTTCTATAGTTTATAGCTGACTTTTCTATAGGCTGTTCAAACAGGTGATGTCCCTTACGTTCTGCAACTTGCACAGTTGATATTCTAGACCACGATAATAAGATGACCCCACTTTTTCAGACTTTTTTCTAGGAAAAAAAAATAGGGAAAATATCAATATGGCAATATTGTTGTCCTCTTTCATGCGTTACGCTAATCGATACACTGGCACAAAATATATGAATAAAACAAGGTGCTGTGACATATTACCCTGCTCTTCGCTTCTTCATGGTTCCTTGAGGTGGCGCTCAACGCATAAATGAGGGAAACTTCATAAGTAACTAGCCAAAGAGGTTTTCAACGAAATGGACGGCGATTCGACAGCAGTTGGAAGAAAATAACAGAAGCCCCTGCCATGTATAAGTCCAAAGTTACTTTATATGTTACAATTACTTTATAGTTCTGTAATTTTAATTTACAGATTGAACAACTTGTGCTGCAGAATTGTGCTGTTTTCTAACAGTTTGGAGCTGCTGTCTCACAGTTGTTAATAAACAGTGAATAAAGAGAGAAAACCAGCACTTAACCTTTTTCACCAGCGTTTTCTATTCATAGTTACAAAGATTGTTTGTTTACCAATAAATTGATTATGGCAGAATTGCTGTACCTTGATATTATAGGTATTGTGAGCCATGTATCGCGAGGTACCCTGTGATTGTCACCCCTAGTAATAACAAAAGATTATCCTTGGGATTGGTCACTTTCTATAATCATGTACACATGTTAAACAGACTGTATCTTTACACTTATTACTGTTAACTAGTAAGTGACTAATAATTCTTTTTAATCACATCAGCATTGTGAATTTGTGTTTGTGCTTGAAAGGACCCAACATACTCTTGTCTAATATTTCAAATAAACACCACTATGGTGTATGAGTGTTATGGCCGACAAATGCTGCTCTCACGGTTTCCCAGAGGACTTTTTCCAGCAGTGTTGCTGAAGTGCGCAAGTTGTATTTTGTGCCGTTAGCACAAAACTTGTCCGCTGTCAAGAGAAGGACTTTAGACACATACTGTATGTACACAGTTGTAGATGTCAAATTTCTTTTAATAAAATGCTTTTAAGACTTCTTGCCTCTTTCTCTTCTCTGGGATGAAAGATGTTTGGCCAGCTGATTGATAATTATAGAAGTGATTAGTTCACTCATTTTTAGGGTGACATTTCTGAGTGAGTTTACATTTAAAGTGAGTTGTTGGCTGCTGAGAGTGTGTGTTTAGGGCTGAGTTAAGGTGCTCAGGGCTTAATTCAGCTGAGCAGCTGTGATATTAGCCACTCATTTCAACGTCTCTAGTGACTGCTAAGTCATAACTGCTTTTTTGGCAGTGGTCAGATAGTTGTTACATCCCAGCTGCTTCGGCAATCATCATCTAATTTTGTGGGAGACTGCAAACAACTGCAGCCCTTGAGTACGGCCATGGAGCTGCTGCGAAAAGTTTGAAGGCCAATCTGCTGTCCTGTGCCAAAGCACAAGTGTTTGTTGATGCACATCATGCATTAGACAACACAGTAAGGGCAAAGAGCGAATCTGGGTGAACCAAAATAGATGTGGCTAATCGTTTGAGGTGTCTCAGTTCTGTGAAACACTCCAGTGGCTTGAGTAGAAGCCATGAGGCAAAAACCTGGAGAGTAATTTGACATTAGGAGGATTCTCAGTTAACGTTGTGTATTCTAAATTTTTTGTTTTTTTTAAGTACAGTACTAGGGATGTCTTGATCAAGTTTTCTATACCATGATCAAAGTCCAATCCCATATTTTTAGACTGTACAAGCTGTAGACTGTAAATTTTGGCATACCTGGCAATCATGAGCTACTTGATCCAAATTCCAAATACTGAGGACCTGGTTCATAACTATAAATTATTGAGCTGATCAATGAAGTTTAAGTGGGAAAATTGCAACATGATCAGCTGAAGAGAAGACAAAGAAATACAATAATTTCTGTTGTTCACATTCACATTCCAAAAGTGAATAGGTGTTTAAATAATTTACAAATTAAACATTTTGGATAACAAGCTTTTCTGGCTTGTCAAGGGAGAGATGAGAATATTAATAAAACTGTCATATCTGTTTAATTATAAGGCTTCACACTGGCAGCTGGTTTGCTTAGCTCAGCACAAAGACTGAAACTGTGGGAAACAGCTAGCTCGGTCCAAACTTAACAAAATCTGCCTACTAGCACCCCTAAAACTCACTTTTAACACGTTATATGATTGTTGAATCAGTATAAAAACGAAATGCAAAAATGAGCAGTAAATTCCTGAAATCCACAAGGAAACTTTACAAAGATTTTTTAAGGTTCCTTCAAGTGAAAGACTCCAAAACGTGACCAAAATATTCCTGTGCACAAAACCAGGCTGTTATTTTTATAAATAAAAAAACTCACATAAGATGTTAATTGTGCTTAATAAAGTGCTTTAAAGGTGCTGGTCAATGATTGTATTATTTATTTATTTTTTAACTTTTGGACAAAGCCTTCTTACCTTGCTTCCAGTCTTTATGGTGAGCAAAGCTAACCAGATGCAAGATGAAGCATAAGCTTATTTCCCATAATGTTGAACTTTTCCTTTAAGTGCGCCTGTCTGTGAGCACCCTCTGTCATTTTAGTTGCAAACCAAAACAGTTGACATTGTAGTGTGACAAGTAGAAGACAATGGCAGTGAATGTCCTGCAGATACTGTTCATTTAAAATGGACTTTGTGTTTGACATGATTTGGTGGCATTATGTTTCCAAAAAAACATGTTTTGGTAAAGTAGTTCCATACCAGTTTTATTTTTTGTTTGTGAAAGTTTGAGAGTCCTAGACTTTTTTTTTTGAACAAGAGGTTGTTGTTTATGGAACAACACCTACAAAATGTAATGTGCAAGCAAATGCATGGACTTGGACTGCGTGCATTTGACTTGCAGGAGCAATGCATTTAAAGGCACACACACAACAAAAAAGACTTTGAGGAGGGAACAGTGGAAACTACTCAGTTTTTCCTTGACCCAAGGACCAAATACATCAATCTCAGTAGTATGTTCAAGAATATTTCTTCCAGACAGTAAGTTCCACTTGAAATTACACACCAGGAAAACCCAGTTACCATGCTTTTTGGTAATAATTTTACAAGTATTTCTAAAATTATTTGTTTGTCAGTGGAGCA
The DNA here is from genome assembly GCA_013375575.1 of Percina caprodes. NCBI lineage: Eukaryota > Metazoa > Chordata > Actinopteri > Perciformes > Percidae > Percina > Percina caprodes. Next base: position 138,839 of record JABXJD010000882.1, on the reverse strand, counting down.
ACCAAACATGAAACAGCGTTCAGTTTTTATGCACCACATAAACTCCCAGAAAATTGCAGGTCTGCTCTTTTATATCAAGACTGAAGACTTTTCTGTTTGACACTGGCTTCTTTTAAATTAAGTAATTTAAATTAATTTCTTACACTGCACTGTAACATGTATTCTTGCATTTTATACCTGTATTATTCTATTTTAGCTTCTCTTTAATTAATGTTTTTATCTGCTATTTAATGTTTTATGTAAAGCAATTTGAATTACAGTTTTTGCTGCAATGTGCTCTATAAATAAACTTGCCTTGCCATACATCACCTGCTATGTTCAGAGCAGAAATACTGTTAAGAGACTACTGTGTCAGCGGAAGTGAATGCATTTTTTTAACATTCAGTTTTGGGTTTGATTTATTTCTATGACAGCTGTCATCCATTCCACCCCCACTATAGTCTGCTGAGACAAGATGTACAGAGAACAAGAACATAATGCAAACTGAATAATTTAAGAGGGACAAAACTTGCAAGCTGGAAAACAAAGTTTCCTCCTACTCCTGGTGTGGAGGCAGATGGAGGACACTTCCACCACTCTCATTTGTGTTGTACTTAGTCTACATTACAACCTACAAAGACAAGTGAAGAGCGATTACAAACAATGCAATAAAGTACAAGAAGATTGCATTTTAAAAAGTGTGCTTTTTTAAAGATTTTAGATAAATGTGTGTGTGTGTGTGTGTGTGTGTGTGTGTGTGTGTGTGTGTGTGTGTGTGTGTGTGTGTGTGTGTGTGTGTCTTGATGGGCTCTTAATTTATTGGAAATGCACTAGTCAAAGCTACCAAGAATGCAGTTTCAGGATTACTAGATGACTGCAAAAGAGTGACAAGACATCTAGTATGATTTACAACAGTACAGGTACACTATATACCTCAAGAGCATAAATCTATCTGCCCCTTATAATGATGGAGATGCAAAAATCATAAAGTGGTATGTTTTTATTCTCAGTGGACATTAAGAAGTAGGGCTGGGGGAAAAAAAATCGAAACTTTTATTATTTTTTCCTTGAATCAAGATATAAATTTATATTTATTTACCAATGATTCACCTAAATATTTTCTTTTTATATGGTACTGCTGATGTCTACATCATATCCCTTTCCAGCAAAACAGAAAATGCAGAAAATCAATGTTATGTACTTCTTGACAAATTAAATTAATGTCAGACTGACATGTGATGTGCATTGTTATAGAAAACAATTAGTTTTTATATAGAAACGTCTCATGATATATTGTCTCTAGAAATGTATTAATTGAACTTTTGTTTTTGTTAAAGATGGATAAGAAAATCTCAATACTCAATACTATCGAAATGAAAATCTCAGTACAAATCAAATTGGCATGTATCGTGAAAGAATCAAATCGAGACAAAAGCATATTGTCCCAGCCCTATTAGGAAGTGAATTAGTAATTTTTATATAAACATTTAATATTTAATTGAATAAATGAATATATATATATATATATATATATATATATATATATATATATATATATATATATATATATATATCGCCATGCCTCTAAAGCAAACAGTAATATGTACAAATTCTTATAACCTGCAGTCTTGTTTTTGTTTTATAGGAATATCAATGTTGTGAAAGTGAGCATAATCTGAATGTCTGAGTTTTCCTCAAGCAGTTGGCACTCAGCCCCTCTCATCTTATCAGCAACCAGCAGCCTGACTCCATTTTAAAAATGAACACTGAAACACTGACCGCTGATATTAAAGTATAACGCTCCAAGAACTTTTATGAAAGTAGTCTTTTTTAATTTATTTTAAGTTAAGGCAATCCAATACAAAGCATTTTACAACCCACCATATGACAATAATCATGTACAAATAAAAACCCATTTAAAGGAAATGAAGGAGTCATGCAAATCAGAAAACTGAAGAGATATAAACAGAAATAGTGGGATTAGACAAAAAATGAATACTAAAAAAAATGCGTTAACTGTAACATGCTAATTTTGCTATGGTTTGTAACCACTGGTGAGACAAATGTTTGGAGAGCCACGTACGAGAGATAGGAAATAGCAAACAGTCCACAGAGCTCACTGCAGTGTTTGGCACTGACATGCATGTAATCTGTTTGGGCTGGTTCCTATTATACAGATGGCGGCACTCTTTGATGCTACCCCAAGAAAACATGCAGTCAATCCATCACACTTATAAATTTAGGGCGTTAATAGGTCACCTTAGTGACTTAGACTCCAGGAGCGATGGCTCTTCATACAAACTCCAAAAAATAAATACATTTCTTCAATACAGTAATATTCCTAAAAACATATCCATCATGTACAATGAGCACTCCTCGCAAGGATAAAGTGCTGCTGGAATCTACTGTAAATGCAAACCAACTGTTCATACACTTTACATTCTAATAGCAGTCCACTCCACTGTTAACAGTTTCCCCTCTTAGACCACATAAAGATTCACAAGCACATAGCTGTTTGCCATTTTGAAGACCTTCAAATAATTTCATCTTATCCATTCAAGAGCCACACTTTTCCACCTGAGTTGCTTTTTAATACAGGACTAAATGAGATGCAGTGACTGCCTTTCACATTGTTAAGGCCTTTAATTTGCTACATTAGACATTTGAATAGAACCTTTAAAATCAGATTAATTCTGACTCTGCCTCACTTTGTAAATTTAAAAGAAAAAGACTCCCTTTTACAGTCTATTGTATTTTAGCATTGTTTTGCATTCGTTTACTCTCCACACCAATAAGGGCAACATAAAGGTTAAGTAGTACAAAAGAAACAGAGTGTAACTGGAACAATGATAGAAGAACAATGGCTGTGAGAAAAGAGTGACAAAGATGGAAAAAGTTCAAATAAGATTTAGAATTAGTTTGTGTCTATGTAATGCTAAAAAAAGACACACATGGTACAGCCATGCTGGCAGCTCTGAGAGGCTGCACTTGCTTTGAGCTGAATGTTAACATCAACATGCTCTGTCAGTGCTGGAATATTGTCTGGCTGCACAATTAAACATTTTGGTATTGGGGAAAAAAACACTTTTGGGTCGTTTGTATGTATTTTAAACCAATCACAATCATCTTGGGCAGCGCTAAGCCAAGGCTGCAGCAATGGTGCTGCTGTATAGCAGGTAATCATGATAACCATCTTACTTTAGTGTGTTAGCATTCTAACAGTTGAAATTTTGACCTGATAATGATGCTACAGGAAAAGTCAGAGGATGATGTCTGAACCCAAATTACATGACAATCGATCTAGTAGTTGTGGAGACATTTCAGTCTGGACCAACGTAGTGGAATGTCTGACATTGGCATCCCCACAGGCTCACTGCTATTGTGGCAAACAATTCAAACTTAGTAAAAAAAGAATCTGCAAGCCATGGAAATACCATTTTTTTATGCAACATGTGTATGTCTGCCTTTAATTTTAGCATTCTTTTGTCTGCTGCATTTTTTATTAGGGTGTCCTGTTCCTTAAGCACAAAGCCTAAAGTAGAAAGGCCAATTATGTGGACTATGTCACTATACACAGTGAGAGAAAAAAAACACTGAAAAGAAACTGTCACTGCAACTTGAGCATAAATGCTATGTGATTTGTCAGATTTCAGGCATGATGGCAGAAGATTTGAGTGTTACGTTGTATTCTGTACTTTTATCAAAAACACTCCTCCTTGTGGATGTAGTCTAGTCCTACTTATGAACCACGTGTGTCTACTGATTATATTCCTTAATGTTCTTAAATTTTACAGGATGATCTCTGCATTATTGTGAGGCGTCACATCAGGGCTTGTTGTTGCATCATTGTGCAAGGATGCATCTCAAATTACAGGCTTTGTTACTGATGCGTTAAAATGGGATTTCCAACTTGAAAGCCAGTTTGTTTTCATTTCTTAACATTAACCTGACATTACAGATGGCAGGAGGCTACAAAAAGCCAATCCAAGATTGGTACAAAAGGATCCTTCCTTACCCTGTGGTACAGATGGATTGTCAATGTGTTTACACATAAAATAATTACTTATGCACTGAATATAATGAACATAAATCCTAAAGCCCTGTAGACCACTTATGAACTGTCTCCCACCAGAGACTTGTAACACACTGCTGCAAGGATTGGGCTGTATGAAAAGTAAATCTCCAGTGAGGAACACTGGCTGTGATGGTACCGACTCTCAGTGGGAAGTCTGTGACCAAGGAGGTTTTATGGCTGCTAATGCGTGGCTGCTGGGGGCTTACAGATTTCCACTGACATGGGAGTCTCTGTGTTGCAGAGGTGGGGTTTTTGGTATCATATCAGGGACGGATTACCTTTCTGCTGGGCCCTGGGGCAAAAATTAGATGTGACCCCAATTAATTACTATGTCCCTTTGGTTCCTCCAATTCCTTTTGCATCATAAACCAACCCTTGTTTCTGCGTTGGGAGTTCTACCTTTTCCCCTTGTTTGCTGTTTCAGTTAGGGATATTTTGATAAAATACACATTTTTTATTAATATGCAGCATAAACGCATCAATGTATGCATCAACCAAAAAGGGAAAGTTATAGATTTTGACACATACCTCTCTACAGGAATAGGTAACCATTTCCTTAAGACCCTCACCGTCTATGTATATTGTGATTTAGTGGTGTATTTATGTAGCCTAGGTGGCTTCAACCTTGAGTCTGTCTTTTAATTATATGGTACTGTATTTTGTATTTACTGTAGGTTATATTGCAAAAGCAATACACTTTTTGTGGAAGAAAAAGAAGAAGGTTATGATTAATGGGTTAATATTCCTCTTGTGCAAAATCTTTATGGGATTTTTTTAAATCTTAATGAGAACCTTAAATAAGTCTTGTTTTCAGTATGTTTTGATAATTTGCAGCCACAGTACAAAGTGACTCAAAATTATTATATACTGTGTAATTATCCTTGTAGCGTAGGGTTTCCCGCAGCACTTTGCAGCTAAGGCGGCCGCAACACATACCTGCAGCCTTAACTACATCGTCAATTAAAAAAAAAGTGTATATGCGATATCTGCCATGTTACTCTGTCCTGTTTTCTTCTTTTCATTCTAAACCACACAGTTGACAACCTGCAGGTGGATGAATGCCAAAATGAACACCAAAATGAAGACTGTAAAACAGAACTATTTTGATACAAACATTTACTTGCCATGTGGCAGATAGACTCGTAGATATAGATGGATATGATGTATTAATTATAAATTTAATAAATTTGTCTGACGGCAAACCCCACCCTGCCACTTTAACTAACAACTCTTCTGCAGGAAACCCTGTAGCATTATCATTATCTTGTCCTTGGTACAGAGACACATTGTGCTTTTTATCTGCAATTATTTGAAAATAATTGACGACCACTTCAAAACTAATTGACCATCAAATGTCCATGCCATTTTGAAGAACACTGAAGAAAAAATATACTGGGATATGGGGGAAGTCACTTCTCATACAACATGCTCTTATAAACATTTACCTAATAAAGAAGAGATGAGATGACCCCTCATGGTATGAAAAGCCTGATTAAGGTTTGTAACATAATAAATTGTAAACTACATACCTGTAGTTTTTCCTTCCTCATAACCGATGGATTAGCAGATATGGAGATAATTCCCCAATATAAAAACTAATTCCAGAGAAAAGGTGCCTAAAAATATCACTGCATTAGGCCACACAAATGACTAACGAGCAAGGCTTAGGTCAAGGTTCACATGTCCTGATACAATTAGAGAAACAACAGCAGACAGGCACAAGTTTTAACCACAACATGATCTTTTTGAACCAACCTGCTGTCAAATTAGACGTAAAACAGTCAATGCCTTGGTGTGGGATTAAAAGGCTTTCACCAAGTCCTGGAAAATGTGAGCCTCTCTTTAAGGAAAATCATCCAAAAGTATTTCATAATTAATAAATCACAGATAAACAAACCAAAAAACTGCTGCTCCAATAGTCACTAGGAGAATACGGCACAAAATTCAACACCCATTTCCTGGTGTAGGAGGAAGAGAGTTCCGACTGGACTCTGAGTGGCTGCTGCATGCTGTCAGTCCTCAGTGAAAAGCCAAGAAGAGGGCCTCAGATCAGTGTGTGGTGATGTGTGTGTCCAGGCGGTGTGTAGGGAGGTGGTGCTGGGTTGGGTTTGATCCCCCGGCTCTTCATGTAAGAGATGAACTGGTCGGGGATCTCTGCTAGCACATCTTTAGCGAGCCGAGCCATGCTTAACACATGGTTGCCTGTCCGGTCCATGTAATCTCTGAAGGGAACAAACTGAGTAAAAAGAGAAGATAGTGTCAAAACCTGACAACATATGGTTCCCTATGTCTAGAGTAATTCCATCTATGGATTTTGTTGAAGGGATTCATGAAAAGCTCTAAATACTTTTTGACAATGTACTCAAGAATGTTTTGTGAGCAGGATGATATACTGAATGGAGAAATCCAGAGGGCTCATGTTTAAGCCCCTATGTTAGTCAACAGTTCCTGCAAGTTTTAGTATGCTGATCCATCACTAATCCTGCACTCACGCCCAAGTGAAAATAGATGTTGTTCTACTCGGGTTTGACAAAATGACTTTGGATTTTTCTACGTTTTGTATTATTTGTCATAGAACATCAAGGTTTCCCCAGGAAACTGTTAAGCAGAGGTTGTAAGCCACCCAAACCACGACATCTTGCTTTAAAACTTTACGAAACCGTGCACATCATCCGTTGCCCACTTGTCAGATAATTAACTCTTTAGTTTTAAGACTTATATGGTTTTCTATAGTGACACATAATGTAAAACTTTTTAGAGTGCTTGTCTCCATGGGAATTCACAGGAAGCTCACGCAGATGTCTTAATCTGTTAGAGTTGTCAGTGCCAACAGATGGTGTTTTGTCAGAAACATTTTAATGTACCAGCACAACTGACAACAGCATGAATTTAAAACGCAGATGTAAAAATATGATCCATATACTGTAAATCACGACAAAACCCCATTGCCTATAAATAATATTTGTAAATCTGAGTTATTCCTGAAATTGTGTGAACCCTTTTTTCTACTGCCTGGTCACCTGGACAATGTCTCTCTCTGCCAGTTTCCCCCGGGACGAGATTCTGATGTCATCACCATCCAGCTCCACCATAGCTGAAAGATTACACACACACACACACACACACACACACACACACACACACACACACACACACACACACACACACACTCACACGGTTGGTACACTACTGATGCACAGGTTTAGTTATTATACATATTAATACCACATATTTTTGCTTTAGCGTTGGTAAAGAATAGAAGACGTTGAGCTGTAATCTAACTTTATTGCATGTCTAATGAACAAATAAGTCCTTTTATTATAGTCTCTGTGCAGGATCGTTTAAGTACTGCAAACGCAGCAATTAACCTCAGCCATGTCTTCTACAGTTATGCATGCATCCACCCACACATTACCTTCTCTACTGACTCAAATGAGTTTGTATAGTAATGTTCTCCTGGGTGTTTCTTTCTGAACTGGTGACCGAGAGGTTAGCGCTGGCTGCAACAGTAATAGCCTGTGAGTTGTATGAATTAAAATGTCAATTATTGGCCCATGTTTAAATCTGTTTAACTGACTTGATTTATGTATGCTAGATAAAATAAAAAATGTCAGAATATGAGGTTTTCTTTACTATGATACATTGTATGTGTCTGCCATAACACCATTACCAGAATATATCATCATTATGTTAATGCAGCAGTCAAAAACATTAAAGTCCCTGTACCGTCAAATTCAGCCTGACCCACTCCAACTATGATGATAGACATGGGAAGTTTGGCAGCCTGCAGAGGAATCAAAAAAGAACAAGTGAAAAAAACATTTATTTTTTTTTACAAACATGTACACATTTCAATAGAGAGAAGAGATGCTTGTCCACTTCACTACTGACCTAAAGCGTGCATTGCTGTATATCAGACATTATAGTTAGCAGTTAACAATGCTCACCCACAACGGTTACAACCACACTAATGTTCTGTATCACCCTTTAACTATAGGAATTACCTTAAAGTTCTCTCAAGAGAGAAAAAAAAAGTTATTGTCAGGAAGTCCAATAAAGACCACAAATCGGGAGATTTTTCAACAAAAACTTGTTTTTGTATATGCTTTCCCTATTCCAGATGTGTTATGTCCCTGAATCCAATTTCCTGTCGTATGAATGCTCACTGGCTCTTATCTTTGGATGACACGCACTGTATTTGCCAGCTGAATGCTGGATAAAACTTGCTGATAATACTAACAGCGTCCCCCGAGATAATGGAACAACAGGTCAGTAGTATCAGTACTAAATCTGTTTTCATAGCTTAAAAAAAAAACAATCAAATTTATTCACAGAATTCAGAAGCTGGTTAAGGCTGAACATGGACATTTGTTCACAGGGAGGAAAACAAGTGTTTGTAGACATAAACTCTCTGGCTTGTTTGTATTGTAAACCAATCACAACCCTAAGCCCCGATAGCGAATATAGCGAGAGGGGAGAAACATTAGGCGCCGGATGTCAGGCTTTATCTCAGCAATACGTTTAGACAGACTAGGTTTTACATGGCAGGCAGGTGTGGCATAGTGGCATTTGTGAGCTGGGAGAGGAGGGAGAGGGAAGAGGTTCCAACTTCAATCAGCAAAGCGACCATCCTCAGTCATCCGCCCAACCACTCCCAAGCCACACCTCAGGTCAGATAGCATAACTGCTGTTAGTCTTTCTTCTGTGGAGGTTTACCGTCTCCAAACAAAGGCACAATCTAGACCGCAAAATACACAAATTTAATAAAAACACATAGGACTGGGAAATGAACCATGTTCACCATTTAGTTTTATCATGTTAGCATGCTAACATTTGCTAATTAGCACTGAGCATAAAATATAGCCAAGACTCAGGGGTGTTGGACTGGGGGAAAAAAGGGAACTGAGTACCCAGGACCCTCATGTGAGGAGGCCCAAAAAGATGCTAAAATGAATATTTGTGGATGCAAGGAGGGTTCCCATAGAAAATGCCTTTCGACAGGGCCCAGAATGTTGTGCTACGCCCCTGCCAAGACTAAAGGAAATGTCATTATTTTTGCAGATAATAATAGATAATAAAACAATTTGACAAACTGAAATTCAGAGGGTCACCAAAGTTAATACAATGTACTCTGAGAGGGACAAAAATACCACATTTCATTGAAATCCATCAAATATTTGTCTATACATTTCACACATTTCTGGAGGAAAAGGCAAGAGATGACCAAAGTCTAGGGTCATCTTGGAACCATGAATTTCTAATCTCTGGTGCCAATACATCTAGCAGATGTTGGTGGCTCAACATATTTTAACCAGCCCAAGTAACCCACATGCTTCATACACACTGTATGTATGGTAATATTTTTCCCTTCAAGCAACCAAAACAGCTTCTTTCATTCTCTTAGAAAGATATTTATGAATAAAATCTAAAGGTTTTGATCATCTGACTTTTATTCAATGCAACTAAAGCGATTTTCTTTACATTCTGCTTGAGTCACAGTGACTGCATTGCACTCTAAAAGGCCATGTTGGTGTCTGTTGTAATTTCCAGAAATATAGCAACCCAAATGCTCAATACAAAAGCCTATATTATGTGTAATGAGTTTTTTCTGCAGTCACATATTTTGACAAAGCAGTTATAACCAGTCAAATTTTATCTCTGGCACAAGACAAATGTACGTTGGTAAGAGCAGTTTCTCTCAACGCCGTCTCAGCTGCAGCACATCAGCGCGATTATCAGTGTTCAACACAACTCCTGTCAGTGCCTTTTCTCCCACGCACACACAAACACTCATACTTGCAGATATTTGCACACACATCAAATGTCACCAAAAATAACCTGGCAATCCACCATGCCCTACTTTTGCCATTCTCCTGTCACATTGACTGCCAGCGGAGATCCAGTTTAATGAGACAACAAAACAGCATCAATCAACACTCATTACTTCAACAGCTCACTCTGCATGTGCTGCTTGAATCCAAATGTCATGCATGCACATGCTTTGACGGGTGTGTGTTTTTGCATATGTGGACATGCATACATGAACAGGTTTATGGATATGTTTGAAGAGGTGAGTAACTGCACCATCCCCCTTTGGCATTGGTTGTTTCTTAACTTGCACTGCTTGAATTATTTTACTTTAAAAACTTTCATCTTGAATAAGTTTAATTACATTTGAGCACACCTCTGCCAAGACAGTTTTATTTTAAATATAATATTATTGTAAGAGAAAATGTTAGATATCCTGCTAATTAACAGGATAAAAACAAACAATCTTGTTGGAGGCTACAACCTTCATTAAACAGTAATTGCCAATTAAGGTGCTGTAGTCTCACATGTCCAGAGGGCCATGCATTAATGACCCATGTGTGTGTGTGTGTGTGTGTGTGTATGATCATGTGGCTACTGTTTTAAATGAAGATCCTTTATGACTGATGCAACTTTAGCATCAGTCTTTTTGCACACTATCATGAAGTGCATTTTAAAAATTACTTCTACATGGTTCTCGTTTTTAAAACAAGTCTGCTAGGAACATTAAGAGACAGTTGAAGATTACCTTGATTAGCTAGCTGACTACAACTGATAAAATCTGCTTTTGTCCACCATTATCACTGTAAACTGCATATATGCTCTGCGAGAATGGAAAGCTTGATGGACGTAACAACATTAACGGAGTATGCAGGGCTTAGCAATTACTGTACGACATGCTTAAGTTTACGACCTTTAGGAAAGTGAAAATGTTGAATCATGACAGGATGATGAAATACGTGAGAACTATGGACATCTGTAGCTTTGCTAGTTAAGCTGCAAAAGCAACAAGACATCCAGGGAAGCAGCAGTCAAGACCAGCTTTGTAATATCTCACAAAATCTCCAAAAACAGTAAGCCATTTTCTGGAGGGGAGTTTATTAAAGAGTGTTTGCTGGACTCTGTTGCCCAGAGAAAAAAGGGACGTTTGAGAACGTGCTGCCTGACATCAATTTAATATTGAGCAGAATTAAGTTTAGCCTATTGGTCCGTGGCCCTCCAGTTGCTTGTCTGGGCTGTTGGGGTCTAACCCAATTATGGAGTCAAAACACATAATTTGGCCTTGGTTTGCATTATAACCGTTGTTTATGTTTGTGAAGAAATGAAGGATGGCCCTCAGAACTATAAATGTATGTATGTAATGGTACGTTCACTTTCAATTGATTGTTTGAAAATGTTTTATGGGATCATCTGAATGTGTGACATGTGTTATGTTGTTATTACATGTGTATACATTTGTATAGATGTTTATATATTTGTATAGATTTTTCTATAATCAAAATCAAGATAGTTTTGGATTTATGCCCCCTTGTCCTATTTTCACTACATGAGATAGTGCCACTTGCCCCGTTTAACAGTTTTTTTTAATGTAACTAAGTAAATTACATTTTAAAAGAACTACTTATTACATTTACTTGAGTATTTTTCAGATAGGTATTTTTATTGGACTTAATGTATTTAATCAAACTTTTTCCACTTTTGTTAAAATGGTTGTGAAGTACTTTTAGTGGGCCCTGGCACTGATAAAGAGAAGAAGCACAAAACACTGACTGCTGCCTTTGATTGATTTCTTATCATATCAGAGAATTTTGTTATAGACAGAATGTGGTGACAGGAGTAAGAAGAGAGAGCAGATGAAAAGATTTACATCTTTGAGATGGAGAGAGACAACACAAGTCTTTGAATTTGTGAGCAAGGGCTCCATAGAGAGAGCAGGAGGCAGCAGAGGGACCCGAGCTGTAAGCAGAGGAGGGGGATGCTGAGTGATTGACTGGACTGATGTGGTATAACAGATTCTGTTGTGCCTGATAAACATCATCTTGGTTCACCACATGGGTCTATACTACCCCTATTTTCTACCGAGCACGTTTGCACTGAGTTCTGGAGGGGCAGCTAAAGATAAACGGTAGATTTACTTGTTTATGCCTTCTGGCTCAGCTCTCTTTTCGTCACAACAGTGTGATAAATTTAATGTAATACCACACCTGCTGTGCTGGTTTCCGACCGTTCTCCCACTCCATTGTCCCCTTACTCATTAACAAGACCCATAGTTATTTGAACTCCTTCACTTGGGGTAAGGACTAATTCTAGAGTAGGCACTCCATCAGTTTCCTGCTGAGAACCATGGCCTCAGATTTAGAGATGCTGATCCTCATCCCAGCCGCTTCATATTCGGCTGCGAACCGATTAGTGAGTGCCGAAGGTCGCAGGCCATCATCTGCAAAAAGCAGTGATGAGATCCCCAGCCCACCAAACTGCAACCCTTCCCCACCCCGACTACGCCTCAATATCCTGTCCATAAATATTACAAACAGGATTGGTGACAAAGCGCAGCCCCAGGAGACCGACCCTCACTTGAAACGAGTTACTGCTGAGAATACGGACACAGCTTTCTCTTTGCTCATACAGAGATTGGATGGCCCTGAGAAGGGACCCCCTCATCCCATACTCCCGCAGCACCTCCCACAGTATCTCCCGGGGGACCCAGTCATACGCCTTCTTCAGATCCACAAAACACATAAAGACCGGTTGGGCATACTCTCAGGCTCCTGGTCCGTTGTTCCACGAACCGGACGAAATCCGCATTGTTCCTCTTCAACCCGAGGTTTGACTAAAGGTTTGGCATTTTCCCAAACTTCCACGCAATGTTGAAGAGGCATGCCATCCAAGACAGCCCCTCCACACCCAGAACTTTCAGCATTTCTGGACGGATCTCTTCAATCCCTGGGGCTTTGCCACTGTGGAGTTGTTTGACTACCTCAGCGACTTCCACCAGGGAAATTGACAACATCCCTTTTATATGGACAACACCATGAAAGAGAAGGCAAGGAGTTTAATTGCAGGAGTGCTTAGAGTGGAAGGTAGAGACTAGCTTAATAAACACGCAATTGTTCTTTCAAGCACTTTTAGAAACATTAAGATTGCTTGGGCAGGCAAGATGCTCCACTTCTGAGACGTTCCCGGGGTGTTATGGCGCATTGCGAAGGACGGAAAGAAAACGTGGGGCAGCCATAACACAGCACAGACGTGTCCAGTGGAAAATCCAGGTTAGGCTTGGGTGGGTTTAAAAAATTAAACTTCGGTATACCGAAGTTTACCACTAGATCTCAAACTTGTCCCAAGTAACTAAAATACCCATACTCCCACCGCTACTGAAATGTAATTTCCTTTACAGCGTTGCTCGGCTAGGGAGTAAATTGCCATCAGACACTAGCGGTACTAACAGTAGTTTACTAAATCAAAGATATTTTTTTATACATTCACGTAATGGCACTCACGCTACCACCCTACTTGATCAATAAAAGAGCTAACTTAAGCAACTGATAAGTTATTTGATTCATAAAACGGCAATACTTTTTAGAAGAAACTGATCTTGCAATGGGTGGATAGCACACCTCCATGAGTACATGAGGCAACTGTCTGATTACTCCACATTTTAATTGTGATATTTTGTGATTAAATTCTGAATCTGCCAGGTTCTCTGTCAAGTAAACATAGTAGTACAATATCTTCCTTTGATGTAGAAGTAGCCTAAGTGGTTTGGGGTCCTTCTGTAAGTAAATTTTGAGTTGCAATTTGGTTTTGGAGAATTCTACAACCAGCAATACCTCAGGCCAAGCAGTCACCTCGTTAATTAGGTAAATTTTCAACGGGCACTGTACTAGTTACTGAAAACATGGGGGACAATTGATACATGTCCACACATTGACCAAAACACACACAAACACATGCATGCACAAATATAAACCCACTCCAGATGTACTCAACATACAAAGAGTAGTGAACATTCAGGCTTCCTCTCACTTCCAATTGCTTTTTCTTGAAGGCACCTTCCAGCATGAATAAATATGAGAACATACTTAATATAACCTCAGCAGTGTGTCCTCCCCCTCGCTCGGATCCGTGGAGAGTTAAAGGGAAAGCAGTGGAAGCGTCAGTAGACAGAGTGGAGGCAGTGAGATAGAGCAGCAGGCAAGATCTTAAAAGGAAGGTGTGGCTGTTCTAATGTTTTGACTAACAGTCGCAAATTCCCTTTAAATCCAGTCTGCTGGATGTTCTGTGCCTGCGGTCGGCTGAGGAGGAGGAAGAAGGGAGAAAAGAGGAAGAGGGAAGAAAGCCAGCCAACTACTATTTAAAGCTAGGAGGAAAAAAAAGATTTACGGCAACTTTTGGGGAATAAAGCACAATGATGTGTTTTTTTTAATTTACAGAAGCAGGTACATCTCGTTCAGTAGAGGATTAATTCCAAGCAAGAACAAAAACATAACCTAGGTGTTGGGCTACTTTGGTATAGTTGTTAGGTAAATCATTAGTTTGTATATCGATCTTGCAATTACAGAAAATAATTGTCAGTTATGTGGATCCATTATGACAATTAGGGCTGCACAATATGTTTTTTTTTTTGTTAAATATCAACTGGTGCAATATACACATTGCAAAAGGCTGCAGCATATCGCAAAAGACACTAAGTACACTTTAATATCTGTTTATTTATTGCAAGTTATATCTTTATTGCGATATTCTATCGCATATTTGTGCTGGGATAACGCCCAAATAATATGTTGATTTAAAGGAATAGTTGGACATTTTGGGAAATTTGCTTTCTTGGAGATAATTGCACCACCACCACCGTTCCGATTCTTACATTAACAATGGCCTCTTTGGTCTGGGCCATGTCAGAAATGACGCCGTCTGTGATGATGAGAAGAACAAAGTACTGAGAGCCGTCCTGCACTGCAGCTGAATACCTACAAACACACACACACACACACACACACACACACACAGAGATACAGACAGTAATGAGCTGTGTGATCTCATTAATACAAGAACAAATCTAACTTTATTGATGGATTAAAATTGGATCTAAACATTGATGTAGAAAATAAATCCATGACAGTCTATGTTTTATCACATACTCTCACCACAGTCAAATTTAATGAAAATGTTCTTTTGTTTTTGCTGTACTTCAGGTAACTCATTAAATGCTTCACAAATACACATTGATTAATTAGCCCAAACAATCAAGTTTACCTCAACGCTGGTTTACTCTGCTTTATTCACAGATTAACACCTTTAATTAAAAATCTCTTTATACTTGTTCACCTATTCAAATGCTAAATAGCAACACTGTTTCTGTATTCTCAAAGCTATGGCTCCCTGCCACAGTTTAACTTTAAGTGTTTTTGTCAGAGTGACATGTTTAATTAAAGAAGGGCTTGGGGGTAATCAGATGGAGAAATGTCCGGATATGGCTCAACAAATGAAATGACGAGGGAATTGGTGAGAGGTGGAAGTGGGTGTCTGGGGCACAATAATCCACTCAAATCATGTCACAGTTGCATAGTTTTTTGTTTTATGATATGTGATATGTCAGTATATATGTTCCATCTGCTAAATCTGCCACTCTTTTGATAGCTGTCAGTCAATCTAAATTCACATTCATACATGTTACATTCTGTTTGGGGTGTCTGGCAGGACATATGTTATCAGTGTACTGGGTCAGAAAAGCAGTGGCACAGGGAAGCAAAGCTACCTGAGGCCAGCAGTCAAAAATGTTGATGTATTATTTTAAATAACTGGAATTTTATAGAAGATCATAATCTTGATGATCTGTGTGCTAATATTGTGGCACAAAAAATAAATTCTGATGATAAACAGATTTAGGTTTGTTGGAAAAGCATTGGACAATGTGTCCTGATCTCTGCAGATACAAAACACAAATATATGTGAGAAAATCTGTTTAGGTTTCACTGTATTGCCAATATGTTTATTGTATTTGACTGTAAATATGAATAAGTCAAAACCATTCCAATATAAAATTTAAACTTGTATTTTGAATTTGCATGTTCATGTCTAAGACCAATATATATCCATGAACGCACAAGTAAAAATAGATTATGCAAGTCTCTTACTGTTTCCAATGAACCTGACAAATGGAAGGGAGTGACATAGAGGTATGTAGTCTTGTCCTTGCTGCTTTGCCACTTTAATAGAATAGCTATTCACCAGCTGCAATGTTCCCTCACCTGGCAACATGGTTCACCACAGGAGCAAAGTTAGTTGGCCCGTACAGCTGCACTGTCTTCAGACTCTGGTGGTATGCCTCTAAGATGCCCTCAATACCATTGCAGTATGGATTTTCCAGGTTTCCATTCTGTAAGGAAAGAAAGTACACTGCCTTCATTAGATGTCATTTACTTGGTTCTGATTGACCTAGCCATGCACAAAATCCATAAATTAGGATAAACACAATACATTTGAAAATTCAGTGGAACGATTTTGGACGTTGGATATTATAAGCATGAAATAGCCTTGATAAAAATCATTGAACTGATTAATCAAAGATGAAATAAGGAGAGGTTGACTTCACCAGTGGAAACTCATGCGAAACCCGTCCATCAGGGGGCAGTTTGGCTCCAAAGCCCAAAGCGGGGAACATCTTGTCACTGTCATAGTCCTGAATGATCTCCCCGACAGCCTTCAGGGCCATAGCGTAAGCGTTCAGCTGGTAGGGGTTCATGTAGTGCAGGGAAGTGGACTGGGACGGGTTACCTATCAACCAATCAGTCAATCTTGAGGTCATTGTGGGTAATGAGCGACAAAGAGGTTAATTCTAGAATGCAATATGCTGTTTTAGTGTAAAGACATGTTAAAAACAATTTACTTTTCTGCAGCTTTTGATCACAATTAGCATGAGCTTTCATGTTCAGTCATAAGGGATAATGAATCATAACTTAAAATCCAGAAGTTTGTGACACAATCAAGGGAAGTCCAGTAACAAACAGTGGGATGAAAGGCATTTTGAGAATTAAATACTTTCATTAATTAATTGAGAATTTAGAAAGCTTCTCACTAACCGTGACCTTCTCAAATATCCCAGCTGTAATAACACACCATTAAGAAATGTAGCATTAATAGCCCAGCTGGGATATTCTGAGTGCGTTTCATAAAATACTGTTGTCATTGCACCCAGTGAGGTTGTGGATGACATGTGCACATCTGATTAGACGTACGTGCAGAAAACCTGCTGTTTGCCTGTTCCGGCTGTGAGCTCACAACATGTAGCACAGTTGCTCGAATCTGTAGTCTAGAGTGTACCTTAACCAACATCATGGTTGGAAATCTCAACAGTTTGGACTGTTCACTAAGCCTCTTTGTAACTGTTGCCACACTTCAAGATTTCTGTTCCTCCACGGGCCTATGCAATTTATTGGCCCAATGAGTTTCAGCAACAAAGAAGTGCTTTGATTCTGTAACTTTGCAATGTGACTTTCTATCCACACCAGAAGTTGGAACGTGTTAAGTTATGTATGTAAATTGACATCTGCTACTGTGATCACCTTGCGATTACTTTTTTAAAGCACATTTCTGTCCTTTTTATAATATAACGTACAGCGTGAAAAAACTACTTTGATGAGGCCGCGGAGAAAATGGGTTTGCGTTAAGGCCAATAATAATGTGTTTAACTGACAGCACTAGTTTTTGTTATGTGTTAATATGATAATAACAATATAATGTCATAACAGAAGATGTGTTGAAGGCAGGGTTGGTAACATTTTCCAATATACACTTTTAATATATTTTTGAGATGGTTAAAACGCTGTCTCAGACTAACTTTTATACAGGTTTTGAAATAATGCTTGTTGTTACTAAGGTAAGATAGTTAGCTTGACATGCTAACATTTGCAGCTTACGTTAGAGCAGATAAACACAATCCAGTCACATTTCTTACTACAGATCCATGTAGATCATATGTAAAAAATCCAAAGCACAGACATGGCTAGTTACAGTTTTCTAAGCTATAGTTGTTTGCTATGTGTGCCCGCACTGTCTGCTTGTCTGTTTGAGTGATAAGATTCTGAACTCAAACATGCACTGTTCTTGCTTACACACACACACACACACACACACACACACACACACACACACACACACACACACACACACACACACACACACACACACACTTTGCCGTTACTATCACTCACCATTAGATGCTGTAAAATCGATGGCCACAGTGAAATTGATCTGCGTCCTAGAAGGGGGATGGAGAAGAGGATACAAAATCAACGACTGAGACCAGCCAGTAATAACAATCCAGGCCTCATTAAATTCCAGTGTTTTCACACCCAGTCACACAAAAGTTTCAATACCTAGATGATGAAATGATAGATGATACTTAAAACTGAGGATCACACACAAAATGTGGCAATTATTTCTTATGATATAGCTACAAACCAATCAATATTTACAGTTTTTTAGATTGCTGGAAGACAGTGGGCTCAACTTTAGTAACATGCAAAACTCTAACTACATTCTGAACAGCAGCAGTTCATGTGGACCAAACTGTAGTTTGTTTTTCATTGCTTGAACACAGTTTTCAAAACTCTACAGACTTATCCCGTGGGTTCCACAACACTGTGGATTTACATAACTTTGTTCAAATGCTAACACACTGCTGTCAAAACTGTTAAGCACACATTCAAAACAGTACAGATTTCAGCCTGGTGCATTTCAGACACTGCTGATTGCAATGCTTTCTTGTTTTATACATTTTAGTAAACACATAATGTATATACAGTTTATAAGGAAAGCTCAAAGCCTTTTTTGAAAATGAAGAAACAACAAATTAGAACAAAACAGTTATACATTGTACCGTTTGATAAAAACAGTGAACAAGTAAAAAAACTAAATAACGAATATGTCCAGGTAAGATGTCTGAGGTTACATACACACTTGTGAAAATGTGAAGAACGCTTACTCTACCATAGTAAAACTGCACACTTACTGTTTTTTAATCAATGTAATTTATTTATAAAAAACGTGTAAAACTAAAAAACCTTTAGCTTGTCACATTTCCAGTAATTACACAAATTACTACAGACATATATGTATACTGTAAAGATGAGAACGTTTGTATAATCTGAATTGGTGTTTGATGCTAGTGTTTTTACTCTGCATGTTCTGAGTGACAGTGTGTTATCTCCGTGAAGGTTGTGCATAGTGTTTGGTGCACTGAGCCTGTGTTGAGATGTGTGTTAAGAGTTGTGTTGCTTGGAATGACTTTTGCAGCTGATGTGAACTGTTTAGTTCAGGTGACTGTTAATAGTGCAGACTGTAGTTAGAGTTTTGCACATGTGACTTCAGTTGTGACCAGTGTCGTTTAACAATCGAAAAAAACTGTAATTGCCATTTAGTTTTTGTTTTCATCTGCGTTAAGACACAATGTGCAGTTGCTCAGTCGTCAAATAAGATTTAAGTGATTACAGTTTTATCTGACTCTCACCTCCATAAAAAAGTGTAGCAGGAGGTGCAGATGAGCCATTGAGACACTGAGCTGGGTAACAAGCAATTGATGGAGCACTAAAGAGAAAATCATAATCCAATTTTCCCCTGGTGAGAAAGCACTTGCCTCTTCTAACTAATTTACGACAATGAGATGAGGCCTTTGAGGGCCCAAACGACAGCGTCTCATTATCTGTGAGAGCCACCAGAGAAGAAGGCGAAAGAATGATAATAAAATGAACGTATTATTAACGTAAGATTCACATTAACTTTTCAGTTTGGGGTTGAGGATGGAGAATATACCACAGCCTGATCCTGAACTGCATGATTCGTGATAAAATGAAAATCACAATTTCTTTTGTAAACATCCAAATCCATCCATCAATCTGTACATACGGTAATACAAATGGTCTGTTAGTGCTTGGTGTACTTCAGAAAAGCTACAGACTAGGCTTGTGTCCTCCTCCCACATGACCGTGACCAATAATTGGACACTCATTGCAGCAACTTAACCTGACTGCACAGATAGCTTTGTGGCTAATTTGAGTAGTTGAGTGTTAGGGAATTGGTAGGTTGAGAAAGAGGAGGAAGAGTCTGTCAGCCTTGTGTGTGTGTGTAATGTAGAAAAAAGTTCTAGACTCGCCACTCTGTTGAACCCTTATAAAATCAGCCTCCTTGACACTTCCAACTGACACTGCAGTCTTGTTATGTATGTATGTATGTATGTATGTATGTATGTATGTTTAACTCTGTTCTGTCTTTCTTCCCTAGTGTTTTTTTCACAATTTCCTGGTCTTTTATAACTACAGTAACATTTAGTTTTGCATTTCTCAGTGGGCAAATTCGTCCGGTTTTCCTGCAGGCAAGTGCTTATACAGTTTAAGTGACACACTTTTTGAACTTTAATCCATTTTATAAAGAGAAGACTACATTTGTATAAACCAACTCTCTAATGTGTCACTCAATAAGTGCCAAAGTAATGTTAAGGGGCAGACTGATGGGGAAGATATTTTTGAAGTGAGGCCACTATCATAGATCAGCCAAAGCCAGGAAATGTCTGACTGACTGACTGACTAACTGACTGAAATCTGTCACACTTGTCAGCTCTGCCACAGCCCATAAAACCCATGCTACCCCTTGAGATGGCACAGTGGAGATCAAAGCACAGCCCAACTTGCTTGAAAGGAACACTTCACCTGTGACATATTTGATTTTCACACCTTCAGCTCTAAAACTAAACTGAGGTCGAAGGCTTGGTACTGTTGGAATCAGTTCGGCCTTAACTAGCTCATTTATAACATATTTGGCACTTTAATACTACAGAAAGTACCTACTGTTTATACATCAAATTAACAAAGTTAAATACTTACTTTTTTCTTATTTAAGTACTGTATGTAGGATTTGACCATCATTGCTATCAATTGTTAATCAGAATTATCCTTTTAAAGTTGCTGTAAGCTATTTTTCTAAAATTAAAATTGCTCAAATATAACAACTGCTCATGTGACTTATGTGAAAGGGGTCATTTTTAATGACAAACCCATGGACAATCATCACTGGACGTGTTTAAATGTGTAGTTGTCTCACTGCTCTCTTTAGCGTTGCTCTAGACAGAAATAGTAGCTTTTTTCAGTAAAAGCTCAGATAAACCAACTGCACACTACCCTGCCTAGCACCAAACGGCAGACACACAAAGTTCTCAACTAGCTAGTGAACATTTAGCGGAGTATTCCAAGTAGCGGCTGAGGAGCCAGATATTTTTACTCGGAAGTTGGTGAATAGCAAAATGGAGTTGAAAGGAGAGGGAACATTTGCCAGGTAGCCAGAAACACAGCCAATCCAATATTTATGTTGCTAAGTGTCGTTTAGAATGTGGAAATAGTTTGCTGTATGTTAGCCATAACAACTTTTACGGTTATAAAACATAGATGTTTTGTTTACCAAGTATTGTGCTGTCATGGCCAAAAACAAAACAATGAATGAGGGTTTTAGCAAATAGACATGATATTAAATACCCCATGAAATGGACAAATCAACCTCATGGAAACAATATCTGACCAATGAAACCATCACAATTTCTCAACTAGTCCCTGTTGTCAAATCAAACACATGTATCTCCCTAACTGATATTCCAGTGGCTTACAAAATGAAATCTCACCTCATTGTGTTTAACTGTGTTATGTTTGTTTTACTTTATTAATCCTTTTGTGGAAATTCATTTCATTTCCTCTGTTATTTATTACGCAAACACACAGGAAATACACACACGTGCACTAGCATTGCAAAATCGTAATTTAACAGGAATCACAGTCATACAAGGAGTTAAAGAGGCCATGTCATTTCCACTCACCCTCCTTTGATGTAATCTAAGAATGTGAACTCTGACTCCACTGAGAACGACAGCAGGGTCACCTAGAATTAAAGACAAAGAGAAATGTTGTTTTTCCACCGGATGGTACCTCCTTGACTCGCCTCGACTTTAAATGTTTTGGTTTTCCATTACAAAAAAAAGTACCAATTTTTTAGTACCACCTAAGTCAAGGTTCCAAGCGAGCTGAGGCGATACCAAAAGGTGATGTGAAAGCCTGCAGATTACTGATTGGTCTGAGAGAATTGTCACTAATCACTGTGTCATTATTGCTAGCGACAGACAGGGGTGTCCTGAACAAACCCACCGTGTTTAAGTTTTTTTGTTTTTTTTTCTGCCTCCAGCTTCTTTTGAAACTAAATCTGTCTTCTGGCTGTGGCAACAGCCACACTCGCCTCACGCATGAGGCGGTACTAATCTGCAATGAAAAAAGGAAACGGGGCACAGCGGCCGAGTCGAGTCGAGTTGAGTCGAGTCGAGCTGAGTTAAGCCGAGTTGAGCCGAGTCAAGCAGGTACCATGTAATGCAACGCAAAACATTTCATTAAACATGGGGGTAATGATCTTTTCCTCATAAATACAGAGACGCCTCCTCCTCCACAGCAAAGTCATGGTTCAGCACACACTCACTTTTAGTAAAAGATGTGAACGGGCTGGTTTCTGATGACTGATTCATTTACATTGCCAGAGGACAAGTTTGGATAGAGGATGAGATGCATTTGTATGCATTAAATGCACATACCCACACTGCTGGGTAAATTGTGTGAAAATTGGTTTCTCAATTGGTTGTTGGTGTCGCCCACTCTGATCTCACAGATCTTATGTCCTTCAAGTTCTGCAGCGCCTTGATCTTTTATTTTGTTCTACTTACATACTTAACTGCCTCAAAGTACATCTTGCATAATCACCAACAATACCAGACATAGTATATAATGGACAGTGTGTTTGTGTACAGGAAATGCAAACAGGTAACTATTGAGTAACTTTTTTAGCTTGAGCTGAATTTCTAAAGTACAACAACAAATCTTGTTTCTTAACTTTTTATCAAATGTTTTAAATACTTTGTTTCACAACATAGAAAGTTCGTCATTTTCTTCCAAGGAGCCAACATTTGCGTGATAATTAAAGAAGGACTCATTTAACAGAAGAAGAAGTAGGTGTGGTGCAGAAGAAAGAGACACAGTGCCATTCCTGCTGCTAGAGCCATACTCACTGTCCCAGAGTTGACGTATTTCTTTTTCTTCATTTTCTTTTTGGTATTAATCACCTAAAAAATCAAGAGGAAGAGGTGATTTAAAAGGAAAAACATTTTGGCAACAATATAGCAAAAAACCACAGCTTCAAACCAAAAATATGAAGACATAATATAATACTACATTTCATTTCAAAGATAGGCTATTCACATACATAAATTTATTCATTTTCACAATACAAATATTGTATATAGAAATATAAGTATATACATATTGTATACAGGTGTGTACGCCAGTGTCAGTAATACAATATTTGGATTGTTTTTTAGATCTGGCAAACTTGCATAGTGCGGTTATAGCGGCTGGAGAGCAGCGAGTTGATGAAACGATTTTGGAAACATTATTTTAAGTTACAAAATGTTCTCTAGTGTTGCTTTAATCCATCTAACCAAAATACTGCATTCCTAGCATATAATTTTAAAACTCCCTATATATTTCTTGTTCGCTGAATTTAGCTAACAACTATGTATTAAAATTAGATTTCCCATTTCTTATTTCTCTTTATCTTAAGTATCTTATACATCAATCACACTATTATGGGACAAGTTTGGAAAATTCAGAATCAAATCTCAAGGCCACAGGGAAGCAATGGGTGAGACAGGCTTAAGCTGCAAGACTTGACTACTGACTACTTACCACTATGCTACTGGCTTCAGAACAAGAGAGAGGTGTCAATCCGGAGACCAAAGACATCTCGGCTCATTACCTCAATCCTTTATGGCTGCTATTAGGCATGAAAGTGACAGCCCCTAATTTAACGCGGAGGTATGGCAATTTGTCTGACACACTGAACAATTTGCTGATGCAAAAACTAAAGGGCCTTTCAGTCTCACTTGGAGGTAGAAAGGAATCAAGAGTAGCGTATAATGGAGCTGACATCCAGGAGACAGGCATTTGTCCTTTGGCTGGAGCCTACCAAACCCCAGAAGTCAGAAGGTTTTGAAATGTTCTCCTTTATAGTCAAATTTTCACTTTCAAGTGTTTTAAAGAATAATATTTTAAAAAGGGTTAATGCTTAGTAATTTCCATACTAACAATGTTACAACAGAAATGTTTCCTCATGAATTAACATTATATATTCTGCTCTGGACAATTGTGATTAGTGATTTTGGCACAGGACACATCTGTCATTTTCAGGCCTTGCCCAACACCCTTGGATTCTGCGACAATTAAATGAGTTGGGTTTGTGATTTGCATACAGAGCTGTTTTGTGTGCTATTAAGGGACACATTAAGCTATCCCAAAACAAGTACTGAGAAACCATTACTATCATTCTGAATCCCTGGATTGTTTTGCTATTAATCCTGTTTCACATGGCTGCTAATAGCTCAGTTTTTATGTGTGCCCACAATCAGGTGATTATAGTGGCAAAATAAATTGAATAACAAACGAATAATGTGGGCAAAAGAAATATTTATTTGGATATATGCTAGCTTGCGGAACGTGGGGAGATGTGCACAAATGATGTACCATAAGAACGCCCTTTAAAGAAATGAATTAGTAGCATGGTATAACGTTTTTTAACATGTTTTTTTTGTAACTCTTGAATAAATGCTATGGTTTGCCGCAGGAGTAGAAGATGGAAAAGAATGTGCTAGAATAATGGAAAACAGTGCAAAAGTGATGTTAGTCAAAGATAGAAATGTCACTTGTGTCAGAAATGGGATGTAAGCTGCCCAGCATAGAGGGATTCCTGATCTCAGGAGCCAACAGACGTGTTGTTGGAACTGTGTAAACTCACCTCATACACATTGAACTGGCTTTGCCCTCGAGCTAGCTCTCTGTAGCTGGTCGTAAAATCCCCAATGAAGTCATGGCTGGGAAAAGGAATAAAAGGAAAGACACACCAGTGAGTAAGAAAAACACATCAGGAAAAAAATAACAGGACAGATGTCAGACAAAACTTCATGACCGTAAATGACAGGAAACTTTTACCT
This sequence comes from Percina caprodes, assembly GCA_013375575.1. NCBI lineage: Eukaryota > Metazoa > Chordata > Actinopteri > Perciformes > Percidae > Percina > Percina caprodes. The sequence continues at coordinate 113,913 of JABXJD010000882.1, read as the reverse complement.
TAAACTTGGCTCACGTTTAAGTTCTTATTTTTTAATTGAAAATTGCAATCATGCTTACCTGCCATCCCTATCCCAATCGTACACTTCCACCTTGATTGTTCTGGGAGGAAAAAAAATCAGACAAATGCCCAATCAGGTTACATTTTAAAGCAGCATGCTCGTTGTCAAACAATCTCACCACAGTAGCTAGTTTTGGAGCTTTATATCATTTCACACAATCTTCCTTCGCAGATGGAGCTTGCCCAGTTGTCATGGAGTTGTGTACTCAATCTATAAGCCAACTAGGCAAGTCCCTAAAAAGTGCAAAGACAAATTTTTATTTGAACATCATGACAAGAAAGGATATTGTCTTAAAGGAAGAAATTAAAACAAGAAATTCCTTTTGGGGTTTTGTTTCAACCAAAGGCCAATGTCAACCATTGTGAGAGCATTTAGGGAATACAGTGTATGTGTTAAATAGGTGCTATAATGTCAGCACGCTGGGGGAAATAACCACGTTCCTAGCTAGAACTTCATTAGCACCATTCAGCTTTGGTAACTAATGAGGACAGGAGACAGCAGCCACAGGTGTGGGCTCCTGTTTCATCTAACCTTATAGTTTTCAGTGCCAAATACATAATCTAAAGCACATCATCATTATTGAGTGTTATAAGGAAAACAAACATTGAGGATGTCTATGTATTTACCTAAAATGGTTTGGTGTGTTAAGAGTGATTCAGTGGGTTCAGAGGTGCTCAAGTAATCATACTGTAGGCCACTCAAAACCATATTTTCAAATATGGTACTGAGTACATTGATATAATTTAATATAAAAGAAAGTGTTCTGAAATGCTGCTAAGGCTACCCAAAAATCAACTAAACACTTTGGTCTAAAACTGGGATTCTTGCTAGCTTTGGAACAAAGTTGAGCTGCTGGCTGCACGATGCAAGAAAAAAGTCAACTTGTATAAAGCACTCAGTCCAAAATTGCAAACTGCAGCACATGTTCACTTCCAACATTCAAAAGAACATCAGACAAAAAACACACTCTGATGGCATTTTACACAAATGCAGCAGAAACAATGTCCCTGCAGAGCCAAGAAGAGAAAAAAACTTTTGGGGGAAATTTCATTCCTGAGTCACATTGATCTCACCCCCATGTCTCCCCACTTCATCATACACAAGTACTGACACTGGCCCAGAACCAAAGAAAATGGAAGCAAGCAACACATCAGTGACTCTTTTCTTGTCACTGTGGAATTAAAAGATGCCTGAAATAAGCCCAACTTCCTTGCTGCCACCTGGCCCCTGTCGTTCTGTGGTGACAGTTTGTTCTTTTGAGGTTATCTTCAAGACTGAGACAGATGAAAATGTGCACCTGGGTGAAAGAAACATGATGCTTCTCTTCCAGTTTGGAAAAAGAGAAGGAATAGGTAGAGGTAAGCTAGATGCAGCACAGAAAGAGAGAGTAAGGCAGAAAAAAATTAGTCTTCTCTTCCTTCTCCTGACCAATCCATATGCAGTACAAGCGCTAAATGCAAGTACCAAGAAGCTGTCATCATACCGGCTCAAAGCCTTTACCGTCATTTTATTTTAGATCCTAACTTAGAGCTGCATTAAAGGACTCAGATGCTCAAATCCTTGAGTGGCCCCGAAATCTCAGAACACTATACACTCCAAAACTAATATGCCACAGTTATCCTCAGCTACTATTCTAAGGCATCTTTAATGAACATGACATCTTTGGTAATGGAGGCGGATATAACTGAGAGAAATAAAGGGAGTCTGCATTTGACACTGAACAATTCTTCAGCTCCAATTACACGGATCTGTCTGATCTTTTGCCAGGGACAGTAATAGACTATGCTTGAGTCACCTGGGCTGGCATGTAAATGAGAAAAAATTGATCCTTTTGATGTTTTTAATGAATTATCAGCATAAGAATATATACCTTTTGTACCACCTACACATATGAAACACAGTATACAGGGGGTATAGAGGATCTATACATCTTGTACAATAGAGAGATAGAGTTATACAACATTCTAGAAGCACCTTCAATTTCCCTCCTCTCTTTTCACACATCCTCATCCTCTTTTCCTTGATCCACTCATCTGGAACAGGGCCTTTGACATATTGGATTTCTGCTTTTCCTTCTGAATACTGCAAGTATACTTGCCAATGCTGCCTGTGATCGTTTCATTCTCCTCTCCTTCATTTCTCCTCCTGTCCTCATCACCTAAACTTTTCCTTTACTTTACTTTCAATACTATACTCTCCTCTTCTTTGCCAAATATAGTCTCCAGAGCAGAGTTTATGTATGTACCATGTACGTATGTACGTATGTATGTATGTATGTATGTATGTATGTATGTATGTATATGGCAAGAAGGAACTGGATCCTCGACAACGAAGGATAATCTTGCCCAGTCGAGTAGGTGTTTTTATCTTTGTCTGTGTTTGCAAAATGTTCTAAAAGGTAAAACAGATATGACTAATATATGTCAGACAGATAGTATTATTTCCTGGCAATAACAAACCAACACTTTACCAATGACCGGTTGTAGTCAGCGACACTGTGAACGATCCAGTAGCCTTTAGCCATTGTTCAGTGTGGCTGCACATTGTTATGGATGTTGCCTTTGTGGCATAACTAAAAAGTTAATGTCTACTTCACAAATCCTATTCTTTGTAACAGTGGTCTTTAGGACAGAAAAAGTGAAATCAGTGCGATACCAAAGATAATTGTATTGGCTGACACCAGGTACCAATCCAATACCAGCACTTATTTTTCAAACCATACTATGTGAAACAGTTTGGGATAATTTTAGTGTGTAAGGTAACATGAGGCATTAACTAACTACTACACTTCACTTCTTAACTACATTATAAGAGGACATGTGCATTCACCATTATTCCTTATAGAATTATATTGTTCATTAATGTTTGACATTGTCTTGTAATTGGGAAACACACCTAAATAATTACTAGCAAACAAATGTTTTCAAATTGATTAAGAAGTCTAACCTTTTTTAAGTAAGTTAAACATTTAACTTAGAAACTTTGTATCTGGATTTTACACCAGGCACAAAACAAACGGAACACGCAACACTACACTGGCCTTAAAAAAGGTCTTTGAATAGACACGGCAGAGCCCAAATGAAGTGCAGCCGTTCCATCCACATCACACAGGGACTTTCATTGTTTTCAGTGATACAAGACTGTCATGAGAGAGACCATGGAACTGAAATACAAAGTGTATTTTTACATCTTCTGACTTGAGAGTTTCTTAAAGCAAGCTCCATATATATAGTTCTATGTTTCCCACGTAATGAAAAGAATAAAATTACAAATTATCTCACATTTATGCCTATCAGCTCACTTTGTTCCAATAGATTGCAGCACTATTTTCAGGTGTCTATGTACCAGTGCTTATTTGTCTGGCTCGAGAAAGAAAGTCAGGCAAACGGCTTGAAATCGTCTCTTTCACAGACACTGCGTCTTCCTTCCTTTGCTCCTTTAGAGATGTAGGTTTGGAGAACAGTGCCCCCTTTAGAAACACCATTTGTTGAACTCGCTCTGACTTGTTGTTTTGCCCTTTGGTGCATCAAATGAGAGGGACATGTCCACACTAATACTCTGAGCTAATTAAATCAGCAGGAGCTCATCCCCGGCCACTACTCACAGGCTACTACTCTCAACTGATAAAGGTTCGTTGATGCCTTCTTCAACATGTGCCGGAGTGAGAGAGAGTAGAGTAAGTGCCAACTCATAGCTAGCAGTTGGCTCCACAGTCACTGCTTCTCCACCCATCCACCCAGCAATAAAGATTTGAATGCTTTGTTTATCTGCATCTTGTGTAGGTCTTATTATGTATTATTAAATGCTGAGCTCTCAGACTAGGAGACATAGCATACTGTACAGAGAAGTAAGGGGACACAACACACCTCCATCAGGTTATCGCTATAAGTGTGTTTCCATACAGTTGTTTAAATGATAATTTTCAATGTGTGCATAAAAAAACTGGAATAACTGGAAATGTATAATAGTTTAATAGCACTCGATATAGAGAAGTTGCGGCACCAACTGTTTATTTTGATGTGTCTAACTTCTAATAGTCGTAGACACTTAGCTTATGTCAAATAAATCCAGATGCTGTGTGAGTTTTTGGCTGAATCCAAATGTTCAGACTACATAATTTTTTATAATGTAAACTATGTATCTTGCATAATTTGCCAATATCAATACAGTGAAAGACTGTTAAGGAAAACACTGTAATTCATCTCCATAGAAGCAATCAAGGTCAGTCATGTTTTAAAGCATATTTTTTGCTTGACGTGATGATGGAGAGTATGGAGCGTGTGTGAGGGTGGACGTTTTGACTTCATCCTTTGACAAGAACTCAGTGGGTCCTGCAGTGGCCCAAAAGGAAAAAAGAAACAACAATATTGCACGGTAATCTCTGTTATATGCCTCGTTCATATAACAAAGTATAGGACATTCAGAAAAGACCTTCAGGCTATATTCAATGCAATTACTTTTGTTTGACAAACTGATAATTAACAACTCAAAAGATGTGATTCCTAATTCTTTTAAACAAATACTACATGTAATAGAAATTGGTCTGAACTGATTTAGTTCATTTTTTCTCTTTAGGTTATGCACACCGTAAATCACTGGAAGCTTTCCCTCAGTTGATGGATGTAAATTGTAGTTACATAAATCAGAATAATTGACAGCCTTGGGAACCATTTTGAAAAAAATCTATTTATTAGTGGGTCTTTAAAACTGTATAATTAAAAAGACAGACAGACCTTCCCACTCCCCCGTCATAGAAATATTGACACAAAAAACACTGACACAAAGTTTATTCCTCACCCACGCACAAGTATATAACCTGTTTATAGCGCTGTCTTGGTGATATTTCAAGACTTGCACAGAATTTCAGCTCATGGTTTGTCACATTTTATTATACTCTAGGTGTGTGTGTGTGTGTGTGGCTCTGACAGGGTAGTGACCCCTTCTTGAGCTTATGTGTAATTGGCTAGCTCACACAAATTCAGCTAGTATCAAATACTTCCTGAGACAACCCCATCAGTAGCTCTGTTTCCAGCTCCTTCTGTTTGGGATTTTCCTCTGTTTTCGTAAGCATTCTCAGTAATCAGAGTTTTATGCATACAAAGACGATATAACAGACACATTTGAAAGTTTCAGTATGAAATATTTTCTGCCACAAAATTAATCTGTCTGTCACTTCTCTTTCTTCTTCGCTCACAGCTCCTTCATGATTTAGTTAATTTTCTTTCCAGCCCTTTTTTTCTTTTTAATTTAGAGACAGGCAGATAAACTCGGAGAAAAATGAAGTCATATCCCCTTTGACATGACATGTCTACATTAATTATGTGCAAATTGGAACAATCCTTCTTTATTTGAAGAATTTAGTCAGTAATAAGTGATCCAGTGTTTTCTAGGGCAAAAGTGTAAAAGCAAAGCGATAATGAATATACTATATTATAATTCCAAGTGTATTTAATTATTTGCTATCTTATTCCCTCAGATCAACTTTCCTAATGTTGTTTTTTTTGCACTGCTAACATACATCAGCTAACCTGCTGTTACTGTGTCTGACAAGCTTTCCATTTTCACATGTTTTTTCAGTTTTCAATGATTATGTTGGTGAAATGACAACTGTCACAAGCAGATTTTTGTCAGTTGTAGCTAGCTAGTTAACTTCCCTATCATCGAGCTGGTTGATAATGCTGTCTCCAACTGACTTTTCAATGTTTCCGACTGACTCATTTTACGATCTTGTCAACGGGTTTTAAATATGTAGCCTACACTCTTATATAGTAGCATCACAACAGGTCCTCCAAAGCATACAACGATATAGGTTGTTTAATCCTACCCTACTAACTAAATGTTAGTGTTATAATTGTACATTTATATGGCTCAGAGAACAGAATAGCGTTGATAGCAGAAATAGTGCAAGGAGGTCTTTGGAGATTAAAAAGACTCATTATGACCGACCACCAAGGGATGTCCTAAGCACACAGCAAGAGAATAATGTGACAGTTGAAATAATCAGAAGCTTAATGCTGCACCATGTTGAACTGGTATTGATTTCTGCTGGTTGATCTCATTGACGCTTATAGGATCCAGTAATGGCTGCCGTTAGTAGGCAGTTTTTCAATTAGAAAGCTAGGATGGCACTCGTTAGATTGAGCCAACAGAAATAAATGTACGGCAGAGAACGTATGTATGTGTGTGTGTGTGTGTGTGTGTGTGTGTGTGTGTGTGTGTGTGAGAGAGTGTGTGAGTGTGTGTGTGAGTGGGGGATATATGGCACCAAGTGTAGCAGTGAGAGGATCTGAAGGTTTAAAGAATAGGAGGAGGCTGCATTGTACCTGTCGAAGTCTCCATTGCAGAGCGCTCGTACTGGGATAGTGAAAGGCTGCCACACTGGATTTAATGTGTTCTTCACCACCTCTGTTTTATGGCAGATAGTAAACCTGGAGGAGGGGAGTTAGAAAAAGATATGTTCAAGGCAGAGAAAAAAATTGTAATATCATTTGTTAATTACACAAGCTAGGTAGAGAGATAAATATGCAAAAAGGGGAGCAGCCTGCTACTGAAGAGACGGAAACAAGAAGACAATGTCAAATCCTACAGTGACCAGAGAGATAGGGCTGTACCCAGCTTTGTTTGCTGCTTGGCCTGTCTCCCAGAATAATTTGATATTTCTGTCTGGCTTTTAAATCCTTTTCCCTTTTGACCAAAAGGGTGACAATTATATGCAAATGTGTTTTTCTCTATGGATATCTGAAATGCTCGCAGAGGAGAGCCACATAAATTTCTATCAAATACCCCCCAAATATTCTCTTGAAAAGCTATGGCTTTCACAATTTTTTCATTTTTGTTTTCACCCAAAGCCTTGGATTATTTGTGGTCCACTAAGTGTCTCAAGCCTTTTAAAACCCTGTTAGTCCTTAAGCCAGGCCTCTAATTTGTACCCCCCACTGGCACCAACAAACGATACTTCTAGCACATCTGTCAGGATCCATTTCTCAGCCTGTTATGTATTAAAGAAGAAATACTGAGGAAAAGCTGAAAGACGCTAATAAAGCATTTGCTAAAGCTGACGCTGCCACAACTGCTCAGCCTCTTAGGAGGCTAAATAGTACTCTGGAAAGGCGTGAGGAGATGGGAGACTGTTGTGCATCCATATGAGAATGGCCTCAGAAACTGAGGCAATTCACTGACTGTTGTTGGTGTTTTTCCTATTGATGGAAAATGCAGTTTTTGTTTTTTATTCTTACTTTTATACATTAATTGCCTCTTGTGTTTGGTCTCCTGGAGTCATTTATGCAAGACATAGTCATACGGATTGTGGTTGTGTTTTGAACAGTGTCATTTCCTCTGTTGTGCATGCTTCAGTAACCACTGCAGCTCTTCTGTCATACTTTACGCACTGGCAACACCAGCACTTACCAGCAGCTACCATTTGAAACACTTGGAATGAAAAAAAAAATCACATCCAGCACTCACGTTCCATCTTCGTTGCTTCTGTAGAAGACCATGAAAGGGTCTGACTTGCCAAAGAAGTCCTTCTTGTCCAGCTTGTTGGCACAGAACTGCATAGTGGCGCTATCCTGCAGGGATGCATGGAGATGTGAGGAAATAAGAGTGAGATAGGTTGCAGGGAAGGGAAAGGAAGGGTATAGCATAAAGTGTGTATATATATATATATATATATATATATATATATATATATATATATATATATATATATATATATATATATATATATATATATATATTTCACTCTTCTTCCCTTGCAGCTTACAGTAGGGCAGCAGATCGAGAAAGCTGTCTGTGCATCACTATAAGCTAATTAATGCTGCATGAATACTGTAATCTCTGTACTTTCTTGCTTGTTTGGGTGTGTTTACCCTTATTTAAATTTCTTGGAATATTGTGAATATCTTGTTTTTTACAGAAAAAAGAGAAGCTTTGTTTATGATATTTTATTAGAGATATTACATTAGAGTAATATGAACAATATATGAAGAGAAATAGGTAAGCATGGGTGCACACTGATCCACCCAGTCAGAAGTATAGCAAAAATAGTCATACAAGCAGATTTGTAAGGCTGCACTGGCCGTGACACACCAGATGACCAACAGTTGAATACATTAAAATCAGACAACTTTGCAATTTGGGCAAATATTGTAAAGTTTAACCGGTGGTTTGGGCTGGAGGAAAGGCCATGCTGTCAATAGGCGTATACATTTTTTTATTATTACAGAGTAGCTGTTTTAATGTATTTATTTTATTTTTTATTTTTTAATGTATCCTTAATTAGTCCCACAAGGGGGAAATTACAATTTACACTCTGTTGTTGTTATACACATTAAACACAGGCCTGAATTACACACACATGCTCAGTACCTATACTTGCACTAAATGGAGAGATGTCAGAGTGAGCGGGCTGCCCATGGAAAGGCGCAACGAGCAGTTGGGGGTTTGGTGCCTTGCAAAACATGGTGTTGATTCACAGTGAGATTGACAGTACTTATCCATCTCTATATCAAAAATATAACTATATCAATATCAAAAATATTGGTCAATAGAGATTCAGGTTGAGTAGCATTGATATGGTCCTTATATAATGCAAAGGAACTGGTGATGAAGTACATCATTTTAAATTAGTACGTTAGCACAGAATATTCAATGTTAAGATACAAAGCTGTCCTTGAACATGATTGAGTAGAGGACCTAATGAATGTTCAGTTCAGTTGGGTGATTATTTCAATCTCTTTCATCTCTTTTCTCTCATAGCCCCCATGTTTCACCACCTAGCTGCTGGAGATGAGAACAAAGTTTAGGCAAGGGTGTAAGAATAGTAGGACTCAATGTCCTGTATAGCACATGCTCACACACATGCCTACAGATGCACAGTATGTGTACGCTGTCCACCCCATATGAATACTCACAAATGTAACAGAGCTGCTGGAAAACTCAAAGAAAAGCTCAGAAAACTATTTCATGAATCACATTTTACAAAGTTAATATTTTGGAAAAATCTGCTTTATTTTTTTGTAAGAATATGTAGACATATGACTCCATTGTTTGTCATTCACTGTGTAGTGTGAATGTCATCTGCTTCCCCTCTATGAGCTACTGGCAGTCAGCCTACAACACACTCTAGCTTTATCTATGACCACCACCTAATTGTGTGTGTCTGTGTGTGTGTGTGTGTGTGTGTGTGTGTGTGTAATAACGACTACACAAAGCACTTTTACATAGTACAGGAACCAATCACCATTCACACACTGTGGCCGAGGCTGTCTTAGATAAACACACGTTTACACTCCGATGCACAGCATCGGGGCAACTCAGGGTTCAGTGTCTTGCCCAAGGACACATCGAACCACCAACCTTCCGATTGGCAGGCAATCGCTCTACCACTGAGCTCCAGCCGCCCTGTGTGTGCGTGTGTTTTCCATAACCATAGTACCATATGCACCAAGCTGCAATCCTGCTCACATTAGTGCCAGCTGCTTACCAAGTCTAATTCTAGCATGAGTTTTATTCATCAAGCTAACTTCTTTTGATACCTGTCACAGCATCTGGAAAGCATCAGATGCTTTAAGTATATTTCTGTGTCAGGCAAACATCAAACACAAAGCAGTTTCTGCTTCAGGCTTTATGTTTTTCAAATTTCTAGTTTGGAGGGTTGCTTTGCTTCTTGTTCCAGCCAAATTACGATGCATTTAATGTTGTTCTCAATTTAGAGCCATTACCAGAACGTTTGGGTATCAAGTGGGTTAAACCTTTATGTATGTATGTCTTATGTAGATATAAAGGAAATCCATAGATTTGGCTTCAGCAGATATTAAGCCAACAATTGCAATGTCAATGATCATAATGTTAAACATGTCTAAGTAATTACCTCTAAATTAAGGTTGCAAATTATTGCTTTAATTATGATTAGTTCCCATTATTTTCTCAATTAAAATTATGTTCTAGAAAGGTTACCATAGCAAGTTCCCTCGTTGTATGGTTTAGCCTTGCAAGATTATATTTACCATACAAAAAAAGGATACACAAACCTAAAATCACAAACCTAATTAAAATAAATAAGCATGTAGAAAGTTAGGGAAGTACATCTTAATTCATCTAAGCATGTGCCGGACATAGTTCAGCTCACTACAGCAAATACAGAGCAAATGACAGAACTTAAAAGAGTGCTCCATCAATTCAGCATAACTTTGTCGGACTCATGATGGAGAGTTTACAAAAAAAGATAAAGTCTGTGCAGCAGACACGATAGGTATATCCTCTTTTTTGTTCCACTCTTCTTCAAACTTCAAAACTTGGTGCAAGTTCGGTGCAGTTTTATTTTTAACTCCACATCCTCAGATGTCTTTTAAAATTCCATACTAGTCTTTAACCCAGACAAATGCTGACTTATCAATTATTTAAGTCTTCAATCAAAGATTTTTTGGATTTTTTTCAGTAAGCCAGTAAAACATTAGCTCCACATTATGTTTTCCTGGTAACAGCATGCTGCTTCTCTGCTATTCAGAAAATTGCCCCTTATATGACCATATTAAATCAGAGGTTTATTAACTATATCTTTATCTATCACCTGCATTCCCTAAAATGTAAATACGTTTGCAGTTACAATCGGCAGTTGCAATTTTCACTTTTAATGACTAGAATTAGATTGCACCGTTATCATTAGCTTGGTAATTAATCAGTTAAATTATTTATGCCAATAAGCTATGACACAGCCAGACACAGCTATGAATTAGTTGTGTCTGGAAGTAACCTAAGGCTATTGTGGATTCACAAGATGAAGTAACGATGACCACGAAAATATTATATATACCTGCTTAAATAAATCAAAGACCAGCAGCAGATGCTGGGAGATTAATTAACTGCAAACCAACTCTTTTACTGTAGAACAGACCCACCCATACACACACAAATAAGCCCGATTTTGCATTTCTAGGTGTTTATGAGGAAATGTAGTGCTTGTACCAAGCCAAACTACAAATCACTTGGTTGCTGTTAAGGATTGTATTACTTGTTTACTATTTCCCCTCCTTGTTCATGGCTCTCCTTGTGTGGTGGCAGTGCATTGAAGGAGCCAGACTTATCTCTGGCATATGGACTATGGCTAATCTTTGAAACACAGTGGGTCCATTACAGTGGGTTTAGATGCAGAACAGTAGATTGCTGTTGCTGTCAGGGCTCATGCCTTACACTGGGCAGCCATGGTGCCACTAATGATAACTTAATAGCTTTTTAATGTTGAAGCTTGCACCTTGTGTTGTGGCTGTGTGCTGAGTGGAAAATCAGCAAAAGAGTGTGACACACTGTGTGTGAGAGTGAGAACAGGCGTGTTTTTGTCCACATAGCCCGATGCCCTTGTTAATTCCTGTTTGCATCTTACTACATTGTCTTCTGTGTCTTTATCACACACAACCAGGCACCGTGAAGTAAACACTTTTCTCTGACACATTCATGATCACATCCACTCCACTCCGGTCAGAGAGGAACTTTATCTGTATTCCTGCACTTACCCCGAGGACAAACACACTTACACGCGCACACAGACCCACAGACACACGCAAGCACACACACATCACATGCCTGCCATTTGACACATCCCTCCTACCCTGTTTCATTCGCTGAAAAACACTCCTTTAATCCTCCTGGGGAATGTTGGCAGACATGATTGATGCACAGAAGCAGTTGAATGCTTGTGTTATCTGAATATGTGACAGTAGAAATATACTGATTTAATTTCTGTTGCTTTCTGTCTTCTATCCCTAGGCTGGTTGTGTATGTTTGTGTGTGTGACTGTGACATTGTAGTCTCTGTACATGTTAAAGCAGTGTTCAAGCTTACAATGTAGTGCTCTGGATTGCAGTACTCGTAGATGCTTTAAAAAAAGTGTGAAGACGCATACTGTGACAAATGTTTGTCCCTGTACCTGTGATGAAAGAAACAGTTATCCCTGGGGCTCAACTACTCAAGATTTGCATCACTCCCAAGAGCATCAATCAATGCATCAGTGCAGTGTATAAGAAACAAGTTAAGTTTTAAGTTTTTCAGGCACAACAATAACAGTAAATTTAACCGCTAATTCAAACGTATGGATGTGATGATAAATGGAATATCACTATGGAATTTAGCAAGTATGCAGCATAGGCTCTCTGAGATTTACTGTAGACATCTACTACAGCAGATCAAAGGCAAGTTCATGGGCAACATTTACTGTACAGTAAGTTTCTGTGTTGATCATGTGGCCCTGAAGGAACATTCTAGATTTGGCAACTTTGCAGTTTCTGTTTTTCTTGCATTCCTTTGGTAAAATATTCTTTTAGAGTTTAACTTGTCATGTTGTTGCCTTACATGGGCCATGTCATGTTATCATTTAATCTTATAAAAAAAAAGATTTCAGGTGAGTCTCTTAAACTATCAAGAGAGAGAATAATAACCATAAAATTGAGTAAAATATCAACATGATTGAAATAAGACATTACATTAAACTGTAGTTTCTTGAACAAAACAAATTACTAAATTAATTGTTATTTCCATCTGTGTTTAAACAATAACACTCAACAGTGAATCCACGTTATATCCTCATAATAAACCTTTTTAATAAGTGACAACTGTCTAAAGGCTCTATTAGTGCTGCTTCTTAGCCCAAATAGGCTAAAATTAATTAAATCAACTGATCCACCAATACTGTCATTCTGTCAGCTTTATATCAATTTAACTTAACGGAGCTTATTAACTCAACACAAGGCATCATTGGGTTTCTGCTCTACAGGAATTAAATGAACTTGCCAATAAAGTTGTTCAAGTAAATGCAGGTTTTGGTATTCAAAGAAGCAGAATTTGGTGTTGCCATATTGCCACTCTAAGTCAGTGAGAGGAAAACGCTGTGGGGCTAATAGGCACATAAAAGCATTTATGGTGATGGAATGTGGTGAGGATATAAAACATTCATCTGCTCCTGTCTCATTATAGTTCTGTAGCACGGACACACACTCTTGCAAAGGTCTGTGATCAACAGCCATTTGCTAATATGGAGAGAATCAGATTATCAATATTTAAAGAGGGAGGCCAGGCTAGATAAGAGACACATTCACATCCTCAGGGGAGTAATGAAGGAGTGTTTGTGACAGGAGAGGATGCGTGTCTTAGTGCACAAAGAGTAATAGATGCACTAATTAAGAAGAAATGGGGAAAAGAGGAGAGGTAGTACAAGTATAGCTAGCGTACATTTACACTCAATACACATTGGCTTGAATTAAGGTGAACCAGTGAGGGGGGAAACAAGAAAGAAAGGGGGGAAATAAGGTAGTAATTCAATTGAAGGCCAAAGTGATGCAGTTGAGTGGGAGGGGGACTTAACATGATAATCAACAGCAAATGACTTCCTGCTGTTTGTATGGTGGCTCCCCCGGGTGTTCAGTCTTACACATGAGTCAACACTCAAATTTACGACACAGTACATGGGCCACAGTGATTATGCGTTCTTTTACATGTGTGGTTCTACAAATAGGTAATTCCTTGCCTGGATGAGCTTCTCCTTTTCGTGCTTGATTTAAAGCCACAGGATACAAAATATGTGATTTATCTTGTCTTGTAGCATTTAATGAGGATTGCCAAACAGCGTATGTGAGATATCGTCTTGTAGCATTTAATGAGGATTGCTAAACAGCATACGTGAGTGGAATAGAGCGTCAGCTATTTCTGCTTCCCACTCCTCCACTCCCAGCTGCTCAAGGTTTTTGATTTTCTACATTTAACATTTTCTTTATTGCACTTGTTCTCTGCTTACGCTAAAACAAAACCAGGTCCAGTTTGCACTGTAGCAAATGCGTTGAATGTTGCCTTTCAAATTAGGAAGCACAGGAAGTGAGATCTGTTGTGTGAAGCAAATGAGAATAACAAAATGATAATGTTTCAAAAGCCTCTTCAGCTTGTTTGTGTGATGGAGCACACAGTGCTATGCCCACATACCCTGTTGCAAGTTTGTTAGAAAATTAATTTAAAATGAATTCTCACATGGACCAGCCTTAAAAATGTTTTGCTGTAAAGAACTGCAAATGAACTGGGATCCTGTTGGTCCTATAGGATTCAATAATACAGTATGATTACTGTAATGTTGGGAGGAGCAGGCAGTCAATATTGTCATGCAACTTCAAATATGAAATGATGAACTGCTAACTAATGCTCACTAATGTGTGGTCACATTTGTGTAATATTTTTTTTTTTCTAATAATATTTTGTATACTGTGCATTTGCTTGTTCAAATCAGTTACGGTGAATCTGTGTGAGATGATTTTCTTGTTTTGTTTGTGGTGGTGAGCATGAATTCTAAACTAATTTATTTCAATGGGAAGCATCTTTTGTGATAACATCACGACTATGGTAGCGAGTAGTATTGAAAAGCCAAGAATCCGTGTAAGTAGGTTGGTGGGGGTGTTGGATTGGTCAAACACAGGACTTTTACCCCGGGGGATTGCATCCTGCGTGTGACCTTCCTTTACCCGTTGTTCTTTCTTAACCACAACCGTCCCGTTGCTGTAGCGCGTCCCACATGCGGCAGTCCGTCCGCCGGCGTGTGGCTTTTCATTTCCCCGTTGTTGCGTCCCCCAGAGACTGTGAATGGATGTGGAGACTGTACAACTTTTCACAGGTTGCCCCTGTCACATCTATGTCGTCAAGCTCAGTTTGAGGCTGCGCAGTACGCTCAGCCATCACTGGAAAAGTGCTTCTAATTGACTTCACTGGTCCATTGTTTTGTGTTGTTGATGTTTAGTTAACCTTTACAAGTGTAAAGTGGGACACTGCATTGTGTTAGTATTACCAAGTAATGTTACATTCAGATGAATGAACCCATCTGTTGATGCTTGATGAGTTAGCTATTATTATTATTATTATATATTTATGAGCATACAGTACCTTTGAGGTTAGTCTGGCGAATATTCTAGAAAGTATTTGTCATTGATTTAGATTGTTGCAATAATAATAAACATTTGCATAAAGCAAGCATATTTGTCCACTCCCATGTTGATAAGAAGTATACGAATTTGAACAATATCCCTTTTAGTGTGCAAATAATTCAGATTAATCGTGAGTTAACTATGGACAATCATGCTATTATAGAATTTAAATTGATTACTTTGCACGCCTCATAAACTTGCTCAAATGGGAGAACAATCTTTTCCTAATTACCAGCTCTCATCATAGTTTGTCCATATTGTTCACATTTATCAAAGCAAAACTGTAACCTTTGTCATTTCACTGAGAAATAATAAGTTAGTAAGTGTGTCATATAGACAGTGCAGGGTCATCCAACAAGGGACATTTGCTGCAATATTTATATTCAGTTTGTATTCGGTTTAAAAAAACCAGCGGCCTCCACATGGTACTTTCATTACCATGTAGAGTCTGCAAGAAATGTGATTGGTCATATTGGGCTGTTTTCTCCAATGGAGATTGTGAGGACCACATTAGGCAAATTGAAAAAGTGCACATTGACCTTCTGTTCTAGCAAAACTAATTATCTGGCACGTTATCTGTTTGGTTATGACCTCAGTTTATTAACTTTAGATGCTCTTCCTTTGATCATTATTCTAATGATGTTTAACTCCTGAAGTGAAACCCATTTTGAAAAGGTATCAAAGCAATTAAAGGGTCTATCTCCTAAGACTTCTTTACATTTTGTATTTTATGATAATGTCTCAAGCAGGGTTGTTTGATGCTGTCTTTTTTTAAAATGATGGAACATCACAATTCTTTCCAGAAAAACAGAAACACAAACCGCACATCACACACTTTCTGCACTGTCTGCATCACAAAGAAGAAACGGGAGTTGGACAGTACTAGCTTTAACCATAGACTGTTAATATTAATATACAGTCTATGGCTGTAACAGAAATCCAGGTGTAAGATAGCTGATGAGATTTAACCACGAGCATGTATAAATGTTTCATATTTTACAAGTGCAGGGTATACAAGTAAAAAAACAACAGCACAAAAGCTCTCACGCACCACATTCTCACTTCTCTTGAGATTATATCACAAATAGAAGCTGATGAATAATGTCACTCCATTAATGCTAAATGTGTGTTAAACACTTCAACCTGGCAAGAGCCACCGGCAGGTCTATCATTACAAACTCATGTTGTGCAGATAAGCACTTTGTATAACTCAGAGAACGTTTAATTATAGTCAAGATATCAGTATTTTCAATGAAACCAAAGTTGCCAGTCTGAAGGGATATATAGGGACATGTGTAAAATGATGCACCCAGAATCTTTGATTTACATTATCATATAGCTTCAGCAAAGTGTGAGAAGAAAATAAAATACAGATTATATTTTTGTCAGTGTGGATATAAATGCTTAGACTCACTTTAAAGCTGCTAAAGTTGAGGCTTATTTAGGGCAGCAGAAACAAGTTGTAAACATAAGTCCAATATTCACTCTCTTTTTAGCTCTGTTTTGATCTCCACCAACTCCACCAAGGAAAATGTCCACCTCTTTAGCTGCAAAATGCTATGTATGTGCTTTGCATGTTAATGTACGTGTGTTTGCATGTTAATAAACCTCTAGAAAGGTTGTGAATAGTTTACTGTATATCCACGAAGTTCCACTTCCGGGATTGCTAATGTGCCGCAGGAAATTCCGCTGGAGGCATGTCTTTTCGCCGATGTCCGTTTCCTGTTTCTTTCTTTGTATGGGATTTTAAACTCCGGTCCATTTATGAGGACTTTGGTTAACTGCTCCTCAGATCTTTGCCAAGTAAATTGAGTCAGCTAACTAGACTATCTATCCGATCTGAGTTTTCTCTCGACTAAAACAAGTTCCGTCCTGAGGCTATTTTAAAGCGGCTCCGTGCAAAGCTTAGCACCACTCCTGACAATTGTGATTGGTTTAAAGAAATGCCAATAAACCAGAGCACAATTTTTTCCCATTCCGGAATGCTGTGTGGACTAGCCCGTTCCCTCCTCCGCAGCATTGTGAAGAAGGTCTGGCAAAACGAGACTAGGTTGTCTCGCTGGGATGAAAGCGAAACAACTATGTGAAAGAGAAAAGTGTTTGTGTGTGTGTGTGTGTGTGTGTGTGTGTGTGTGTGAGACTATCTACAAGGGACAAGGTCAGGCAAGGCTGCATTTTAATTAACCAACTCTCAGTCTCACACTATCACCAGCCAAGCTGCTCTTATAGCTGAGGGCTGGCATACGTGAAATTATCCTCTGTTGATTCACTTCACTCTTTGTATTTGTTGCTATGTGTCGGACTCTTTCTGTCTCTGCATGTTTTTAACAAACACACACACACACACACACACACACACACACACACACACACACATACACGCATCTCTGTTTCCATTTTATTACTTCTTGTTTGCGATTTATTTTCATTGTGCTATGTTTTCCTTCTCCTTTACTCTCTCTCTCTCTCTCTCTCTCTCTCTCTCTCTTTGTGCTCTGTGGCACTCTCTTCCTTTTCAATATCCTCTTCTAATCTGTGTGCTCCAGTCGAGCGTCCATGCTTTACCCCACAGTGTTGGTTGAGGTTACGGTCAGCACTTAACCATCATGTTCTGGGCCATTTCATTAGAGAGGAGGACACTCAGCGCAAGTGTTTGATAGGTACTGTAGATAGGTAGATGTTAGATAGATTCATAAACCCAGTAGATTGGTATGCATAAATACTTGCCTCTATGATAGGCTACCTGAGTTTCAGCACATATACCAACTAATTTGTATCCATTACCCCTCATTGAAAAATAATAAATATATAATATATAATAGATGTTTTTGTAAAGAACAAGGAACGACATACGAGGAAGAGGACCCACTACGTCTGTGGCTGGTATTGTAGATGCCTCAAAGACTTGTCACGATGACCTTTGAACTCCGAGGAGACGTAACAACCTATTTTTTAGGCGGAAAAAGTATTACTTTGTCAACAAGAACTTTTCTTTGTATATTTCTTTGCTGTGCACCTGGTTTTATTTGCCCCTCTAAGCTTCCATCCGGCTCAATCAACTTTATGAGCAAATTCTGTTTAACCAGGCTTAGCTGACAGATGTTTGCTTGCTAATGTGTTTGGCAGGGGAGATTATTATGGCTTACTCACTCGACAATTGCTCAACTCCTCTGCGGACAAGACGATAGTGCCACATTTCTTCCCTTGGATCCCTCTGTGGAGTAAAGAGAGAAAACAGAAAGAGCTTCAAAAATTTGATTTGTCCACTCTTGGCTCTTAAATGATCATTAAAAGCCACTGCAAGAAAAAAAACATGGTAATTTTCCAGCCTTGAATTAGTCCTGATTATACTCAACAACAAAAGTACATGAAGTACATTTGTAGTGCATGCTTGACATTTACAGAAACTCTCACTTAAGTTATTGCATATAATTTAATTAAAATTTTTAACCTCATAACTTCAGTTTATGAGTTCATGAGCTGGTTACAGCAACTTCTAGCCTGTTTTAGAAAATTTTCCTAGTTGTATGAAGCAACAGATCTAATTTCTTACTAGACTCTACGTTTTTGGTGATGACACATTCCTGTACATTCCAATAAGGCTTGAATACTTAGAAAATTAAGTATTATAATTACTACTGTGCATCTTAAAATACCACATAACAACCTTTTGTGAAGTCTGTAATTTCACAAGATAAGTAGGAAAGGTATTGCACCATATGACATTACACAAATTTAAAGGAAGCTCATATAAAAACTTGTATGAGGTTAGAGTTTTTTAAATGGACAAAGCTACCTGTACATACTATATATACATCTACACTATTTCTTTTCAGTTTTATTGATGACACCCAATAGTCAAAGCCAAATAACTGTAATAAACTAACCTTAACAAAGTATTGTAGCAGTCTTATCCTACAGTACACAGCATGCCCAGTCATCCACCCAAACACCTTCAATACAACCTCTTTGCAGAAAAAGAATGTCTATATTCTTGTATTTCCAGCTGCAATGTTTTGACAATTTCCACAAAAAATTGATGGACATGAGTGGGTTTTGCACTCAACATGCTGAGGTCAAGAGAAAGTGTTCTCAAGCTGTGTATAAGTGCTTTCAGCTCTTTGTGCAGAGGTGTGTGATTTTAAAACGTAGATTGAGACCTTTGATCCACACAGTAAAAGACACTGCAGATGGGGAAACCATCCTTCTCAAATGGATGACTGAGTGTTCTTTTTCTCCCCAAAAATCTTGCACACACATTCATCATTATTCTAATGATGTTTAGTGTCATAGACACTTGGCACCCCATCAGCCAGAGTCTTAAAAATACAGCTTTCAAAAGACAAATGAGTCTTCATTTACAATATTTCTTTTTACCAATTTTTTGATGACACACAAACCCATAGTTCAAGCTAAATAACTATAATAAACTAACATAACTGCCACGAGGACATACTTTCTACCCAACCGCCAACAGACTTAGCCAGCTGTGTTAATCAGTTGAAATAGCTCTCCTAGCTTCTTATATTTCTCTGCCGTAGATCATTAACTGGCCCCATCCCATTTTATTTCAGAATAGTTAGATTCAAATAATTGAATAGAATAATTCAAATAATGAGTTAGAGGAGGCAGAAAACAGCTATCCAACTGTCCATGTCTCAAACTGCCAACAATCAAGTTAGCAAGCTAGCTTAGCTTGTTATAAGAAATATAAAAAAGATAACACATTTGAAGTGGGTGGTTCAATTCAGCTAATACAGTAAACTAGGATAGTTTCCTCCATTTTGGATTATCTGGCTCTCCATTCCCCTTAAAGACCAGGACGGTAGAAAAGGCTTGCTGTCCAAGGCCTGAATTTGCTCCATGTGAAACATTTAAGTGGATTTATTTCATCCCCACGAGAAAAAACAGTGATTGTGGCATTTCCATTAATGAATTTAACTATGCCATCTTAAAAGCTGGTATGACCGTTACCTTCTTACTCCAAACCTTGTTTCACTATGAAGTGAAATTAGATTCTGCATTGAACTTGGATAAACAAAAAAATCCTTTAATCAGGACTATTAATGTCTGTGTTTGACTTGGAGAAAGTCATCACCTTCATGTACATCCACCCCTCATTACTGCAATTCTATACCTTCTACTGTATATCACTCAGACTTTTTTACTCTGTCTCCAGCATGTTGAGAATGCTGCACCAAGGCTTTTAGCATTATTAAGAAAGAAAGACCATGTAACTCTAACGCTCTCCTCCCTCTACTAATTTCCTTTTAGTCATAGAACTGAGTTGAAAAGCCTTTTTGTCTGCAGAGTAGTCTTACCCATGCTTTAGGGCAGAGATCTTCAACAGGGGGTCTGTGACTCCATAGGTCCACAAAGTTAGTGCAGGGTGGCCGCCAAATTATTTTTAAAAAATGTCTTGGATTATACAGTACATTAATATGAATATGAATTTCAATACCTGAGATAAATTGGCATATTTGTGGAAAAAAACATGTATCTACACATTTAAGATAAGCTTATTATAGGTAGAGTAGCCAAACAGCATTTACTGTGCCTTACACATGTAAGTCTAACATTAAAACAAGATGTATATATAATTATAATAATAAATAAATAATATATTACTATCCATTCCTTTTCATCCATCCGGCCTAGCTTAAAATGACACTCAATTTTATACAGTATATGTAGTAGGGGGTCCCTACGCTCTCTCTCTCTTTCTTTAAGCTAAGGGGTCCTTGGCCTAAAAAACACTGAAGACCGCTGCTCTAGTGTACTACTATCCTCATACCATGCTATCACAGACCTGAGATCCTCTGACCAAAGGCCTGTCTATCACTGCAGAAGGCCCGGGTCTAAATGTATTACAACTGATTAGTTTTCAACAGTGCCTGATTTGGTCTAGGACTGTGTGTCTGTCGTCTTTGGTTGGTTGTTTATCTGTGTGTGTACATTATGAACTTTAAATTTTAGTATTTTGTCATTGTTTTCTCTTTTCTTTTTTTGTGCCTGCACTGCAACACATTTTTGATCAACAGTGTTGTTTACATAGCTTGAGTTGAGTTAAAAATCCTACCCAGAATCCATTCCATATTGTTGTCAATATGAGACGTGTTGAAATAAAATCGGCTCCCACTTAAGGCCTATTTCTCCAATTAAACAATATTAATACAACTTTTCTCTTGCTTCCCCACATAATTTATAACCTGCCTGCCTGACAGTATGTTAGACCTCCCAGACCATTAGCTGTCTCACCAGATGACCATTAAATGGAGTTTACTGTGGTCATTCTGCATGCATGTTAATTGCCTCATTTATCAGCTGTGTGTCACAGTAAGAATAATGTTCCTTATTAGTTTTAAGGTGTTCCACATAGGGAGGCATTGTGGTTTTAAGTGGCCTGCACAGGCTTCCTTTCACAGTCCAAAGAAGTTAGGTGAATTATCTAATGCTGGTTTCAGACCAATTGCACAAGAATGGATGAGTTTGTGCACTTCCTCACACAAACTTTTCTACAATCATCAACAAAGCAGTTAGCTATGATGCAAATGTTCCAATCTGGGATTCTTATCCTTACTGATAATTTGTCTTAATGCGTGAGATATTTTGTCCAAGTACAGGAGATCAGTGTTACATAACTCTGGGAATTCGGACATGCAGAAAGATTTCCTTTACAGTAGAACTGTCACCATATAACTTCCATCACCTGTCAATGCCAGAATCCTAATTGACGCTCGGTGCTGTTTCATCAACAGCATCAAAATGAAATACATCCTCATAACTTTCTTTGTTAAGGCAGCCATGTTTCCTAAATTATCTACATCTAGTGTGTATGAGCAAATATATTATCTTCATGTTTTATTCTGCAAATAGCTTACTGCCAATGTACAATGTTAATACTGACTGTATGCAAAACATTCATCCACTATTTCAGTTGATTTACCTACGATATCCTTCGCAACAGAAGCATGATTCATGATTTTATGATTTTGTTTAGGCAATTTAAGTTTAGAGAAAGTTAAATTCTCTAAACACACCTTAACCAAGTGTTGCAGACCTAACAATATGCAGCATGTCTTGTGTGTATAAGTGCTTTCTGCTCTTTGTGCAGTGGTGGGATTTGTTTTTAAGAGGTCCACACAGTAAAAGACTCTCATTGATCTGGGAAACCATCATGGTCATTGTATTGGCACCATGTGAGAGTGTTTTTTTACACCTAAAATCTTTCACACACACATTCACAGACATGTAGCACCCCATCAGCCACTGTCTTAAAAGCTTTTAAAAGACAAATTACTGCATATTTACACCCTTCTCCGCTCATTCCTTCCTTCATCTCCTGTAGCCAATCAATTCTATCTAGGTTCTTGCCAGAAATAGCCCGTTGTCTTAAGGCCTCTGAAAAGCCAAAATCAACAGAAAAGAAATTGGTGTTACACAAGTGAAGCTGCACTGGGCTGACAAGCTGAGGCTATACAATAGCTGCATAGCAAAGCAGCTATGGCTACAATAAACAACCATAACACCATGGTTTCTGGTCAATAGCTGAAGAATATGTATATGCTTCACAAAAGTTGCATGTGAAGAACATGTGGGTTCAGTAAAAAATAATTAACCATTTCAATCTTCCCTTATACAATATATGTACAGAGATATACTATATATATGTGTGTGTAAGCAACACACTTTCACTCTCTTTATGCAATGATATTTTTATATATATAAATATATATATATAAATATATAATGTGTAATTTCTGCTAATGACTTACAGAAAGGAAAACAAATCAGTTGGTGTTAAACTGCAATCTCTCTCCTGCAGGATTTCTTTTATGCCGGTGCATGCCAAAAATCCCACCCATCTCATTGGTAAGGAAAATATTGGAGGTGAAAATGATGGAATAATATGTAATTTGCACCATGCTATTGACAGCAAAAATAGAAAGACATGATGAGAATTTGTCACAGTTAGGAGGTATGGACCCCCTGTGGTGCTACACAAGATACAGCTCCCTCATATTACTGACAAATCTGAAACAATAATCTCATAAATGTGCCAGGTTGACAGGAAGTTTTATTTTCTGAACTGCACCTGGGCAAATTAGAAAGCTCTTCTTTCAATAACTTTATTCTTTTTGTGGTCTTAGAGGAGTAAACGCAGCGGTGCATGCATAATATAACCTATCCATTAACACAATGCTTCAAAGACAAAGAGGGTACACACACACACAAGTGCTTTTGAACCGCCGATATTAAATAAAGGAGAGTTGTATATTGACAGTGCACATACAAACATGAACACTGAGAGACATAATATCGCCTATAGGAACAAGTAAACCTAAACCTAAAAATAACACTCGCACCAAATCCCTCAGAGAATAAACACACACACACACACACACACACACACACACACACACACACACACACACACACATACACACACACACACACACACACACACACACATCACAGTGGTGATAATCTGTAATTACAAGAATCTTCAGAAAGTCAAAGACTAAAGCAAACTAATAAACCTGCTGTGAATAAGGAATGGCTAAATTAATTTTGCCAAGGGCTATATACTTATGAGCAGGACAAGAAAAGAAGAAAGGATTAAAAGGAACTACTGGGCTTATTTGGAAGTTTCTCTGTTCTTTTTCCAGCTTACAATGTCTGTTGCTGTGTACCTATATAATTAAACAGTTCAGAATATTTTAAGTTGGGTTGTATGAGGTACCTTTCCATAGTCAGTGTTTTATCCATAGAAGATGGTGGTCCACACACCAGTTAGGAGAAGCAGGCAGGGGTACGAGCATGGAAGCTAAGCAATGCACAGCTGTCAGTGGGGGCAGCAGTTAAACATATTTTAGTCACCTGAAAAGGCCCACCTAAAAAATCTTATCAGTTCATGTGTATGCTATATTTAGATTTTTTTCTACAGCTTTACATTGCCGTCTGACAGCCCATTCCAACAGGGAACTGAAGCCGTCCATCTATGCTCTCTTTAAAGCCACTAGATTCATTTAGCCAAAAACCCTGGTTTCTGGTCTACCGCTGCCTCGATCAGTTAGTTTGTTTTTGTTATTATGTGACTTTGGTGTTTTTAAAAGGTTAGTTTGAGTTCACATTCAAGTTTCACACTATTATATGTAACAGGTAAACTGTAACTGTTCCTAAGCAAACGAAAAGCACAAAAACATTCAAGTAACACATAGCACAAAACTTGTGTCCAGGGCCAAGGGCCGTTGTACATAATCAGACTTCTTGAGAGTGATATTGTGCTGGAGGCCTTCCAGAAGAGCACTCTACCAAAGGGATCTTTAGCCCCTCATTGATTCACTCTGTGCAACAGCTCGCCTGAGAGGCTGGAAACAATCCCCTGTCATTAACAAAAAAAATGATAGGTTTGAACTGAGAGAGAAGGGTGAAAAGGTTAAAGAAAGAAATGAGCCTTATAAAAGACAGCATGACACAACAGCTCCAAAAGGTGTTTTCAGTTTCAGTTTCAAATGTCAAATTATATCTTGGATATAATCATATAATTTTTTTCTGGCAGGTGTTCAAGTTAAATAAGACAAAAAACAACCAAAGACAGAGTCCAAAAAGAAAAAAAAGGCTTCCCTGTTTTGGCCATGTCTTTTTCAGTGTGCATTGGTAAATATATATATATATATATATATATATATATATATATATATATATATATATATATATATATATATATATATATATATATACACACACTAGGCATTCAATGTGTTTCCTTTATTTACATTATAGATTATCACTGAAGGCATCACAACTATGAATGAACACATGTGGAATTATATACTTAACAAAAAAGTATGAAATAAGTGAAAACATGTCTTATATTCTAGTTTCTTCAAAGTAGCCACCCTTTGCTTTTTTTATAGTGCTGCAAACCCTTGGTGTTCTCTCAATGAGCTTCATGAGGTAGTCACCTGAAATGGTTTTCACTTCACAGGTGTGCCTTGTCAGGGTTAATTAGTGGAATTTCTTGCCTTATTAATGGGGTGGGACCATCAGTTGTGTTGTGCAGAAGTCAGGTTGATACACAGCCGACAGCCCTATTGGACAACTGTTAGAATTCATATTATGGCAAGTACCAATCAGCCGAGTAAATAGAAACAAGTGGTCATCATTACTTTAGGAAATGAAGGTCAGTCGGTCCGGAAAATTGCGAAAACTTTGAATGTGTCCCCAAGTGCAGTCACAAAAACCATCAAGCGCTACAACGCAACTGGCTCACATGAGGACCGCCCCAGGAAAGGAAGACCAAGAGTCAGCTCTGCTGCTGAGGATAAATTCATCCGAGTCACCAGTCTCAGAAATCGCAAATTAACAGCAGCTCAGATTAGAGACCAGATGAATACCACACAGAGTTCTAGCAGCAGACACATCTCTAGAACAACTGTTAAGAGGAAACTTCGCGAATCAGGCTTTCATGGTCAAATAGCAGCTAGGAAACCACTGCTAAGGAGAGGCAACAAGGGGGATAGATTGGTTTGGGTGTCAAGAAGCACAAGGAATGGACATTAAACCAGTGGAAATCTGTGCTTTGGTCTGATGAGTCCAAGTTTGAGATCTTTGGTTCCAACCGCTGTCTTTGCGCGATGGAGAAAAGGTGACCGGATGGATTCTACATGCCTGGTTCCCACTGTGAAGCATGGAGGAGGAGGTGTGATGGTGTGGGGGTGCTTTGCTGGTGACACTGTTGGGGATTTATTCAAAATTGAAGGCTTACTGAACCAGCATGGCTTCCACAGCATCCTGCAGCGACATGTGACATCCCATCCGGTTTGCGTTTAGTTGGACCATCATTGATTTTTCAACAGGACAATGACCCCAAACACACCTCTAGGCTGTGTAAGGGCTATTTGACCAAGAAATAGAGTGATGGAGTGCTGCGCTCCACTGTCACTGGACCTGAACCCAATCAAGATGGTTTGGGGAGAGCTGGACCGCAGAGTGAAGGCAAAAGGGCCAACAAGTGCTGAGCATCTCTGGGAACTCCTTCAAGACTATTGGAAGAATTCTATATTGTTTCACAATAGCTGTTCAATATAACCACTTTCCTTAAATTCATCTCTATACATTATGCCATTTTTCAGTGTTTGTGACTAATGCCATCATATCTGTACACTATAGGTGTGTAAATAGGTTGACTAGGCACGTTGAATGTATAAAATATGAGCATAAGATTAGTTTTTATAAATTTTTATTATTTATTACCCGATGCTTGTAATCTGTGGTACTTTTGTTAGATTAAATTGATTACCATTAATTACCAAAGGTTATGTTTGGTAATATTATAAGACAGTGAGTCAAGTGGTTTGGTAAAGCCATTATATTTTCCATTTTGGGGAATGCTCGGGAAATTTCTCAGGAAATATTTCCTGCCCTCAAAGAAAATGAAGGTTACCTGCCACCATTTTCACTTAAAGCCAGAAGCACTTGACTCAGACATAGTTCTTTTGTGCTGCCTTTGAATATGTCTCAGTTCCATTGTTTAACTGCAGTTTGTTGACAAGGAGAATCAGCTTGTAACAGCTTTGGCCTTGATTTTCTGTCTAGACACCAGAACGTTCCTTGCTCCTGTACCTTACATCAAAACTGTGTCATATAAAATTGCCCATGGGTAGTTTAAAAATCAATATATCGAGTTAGAACCTGCCATTTACATCCCAAGTGATCTTATCACATACTTAACTATGTTTATCACCCACACTCCTACCACACAATTCATTTTATATCCCGCCACCCATCTGTTAGTTTATTTACATTTGCAGATGCCACTGCCCTTGTGGACCTCATCAATAAAAATTACGAGTTCATGCACAGGAGATGGGTAGCTTTACAACATGGGATGCCGTCAGCTGAAGTCTTGTGAAGGTTTTCAGATAGTATTGACTTCTTGTAGAAGCCTTGTGCTCATTTACGTACAGGTGTAGTACAGTCAACCATGAAAAGATGATGCCATGGACTAACATCAATGACCACATCAAACAGAGTGAGAACTAATTTGCTTATTCATGAAAAGAACTTTCCTCTGCTGGTAAAACTAAGATAATATCACACCATTAGCATTAGTTTTGTTTAAAATTGTAATAGAAAGTGTTATACATTTAAAATTAATTGAATATTGCTTACACTCCTGAGTACATTGAAGTACTAGAAGAATTATAGTTTTGATTTTGATGTGTGTTTTGAGCAGCACAATTGCTCTTTAGCTTTACCAACTGGCATTACTTGGAATAACTTCACATAAATTAAATGTGGAACTGTTAAAAAGGGATTGTTTAAGGCAGTTATTTCTAATCTGTAACATCATAGCTTTTTAGTTTCTGTCTAGCCTCACACGATCACTGAAATTATATTTATAATATAATTACATGAAGCTGAAATCCAGTAAGTAATTGTATTTATCTAAAATGATAGTCAAGACGGCAAAAACACTTGACCACTGCAAAGGATATAGCAGCAAAAACATTCATATATAGTCAATGTCCATTCAGCATCACTACAGCTCAGAAGACCACCACCAACAGTAGTAGTTCATTAGTTCTACACAATGGCTCACAGTAGGTCCTGCCCAGTGTATAATGTTTTTTTTTGTATCCGTTTATTGTCAAATGAGTTTAAAAGTGTTAGGAAATACGTTAAACATGTGGTGATATAAACCTTTGTGGCCTTGACAGTGATCCGCATTAATCCACCAAGAGAATACATGGAAATCTCATTACATGACAGTTTATAAATGCTTTCAGTGTGATATATTACCAGTAGGAAGAATGTTCTGCTACACTTACTACCCCCTAACTTCCCACATGGCCTATTTGGTATTGCAGACAAGGATGAGGATTATCAGGTTTCAAGCAGGAAGCCTGTGACAAATTTCAGCATGAAATTCCAAACGTGTCTTTCAGATAAAGTAACATCACTGTAGGATAAAATAGATGCTGTGGATTACAATGTTTAAATTATCGTTGCTCATCTGTTTCTGTATTATTTAGGAAGAAAACTTGAAAAGAATTCGATGTATTGAGGAAGGAGGTGTGTTTTTTCCATGCCATTAGCTAACCTTTAAAACCAAACACTAGCACAACCATACAAACACACAACAATATGTTGCGAATCAAGGCCTCTCTAATGCAGTTACTGACTTCAATAAGTCTGCCAAAGGGAAAAGGAAAACACTATTTCATTGCGGTAAGGAACAGACACCCCCACCCACACACATCTGAGACATTCACCTCCTCAATTACCCACTGCTGATTCTACAAAGCCTTAGCCATTCGAGACCTCATTTGACTTTATTACAACTTCCACTAGAGAGACAGTGCCATTAATCAAATAGAAGAGGGAAAAAGTGAACAGCAAACCCAGGAAAGCAGAGAAATGAACTGAAATGGCTGCTACCGTTTCTATGATCTGCAACTGCCTGAGAAAGAACTAGTGACCCAGCATTCATCCATCCATCATCCATCCATCCATCCATCCATCCATACATACATACATCCATACATCTATATATCTATAAATCGGGATATCTCTGTGTTCCCATACATGCGCAGTACAGCAGCGAGGGCAGGTACTGTAGTTGCTGAATCCCAAGGCTCATTGATTGAGGTTCATCGGATACAGGTGTCTTGCCAACAACTGATCGTCCGCCAAAAAGTCATTGCTGTCTATTCTCCATGCAAACAATGACATAGGGGACATGCTGAATCTCTGATTGAGCCGCGCTGTAACATGTGTTTACAGATTGGGACTCTCCAGCGCGTTGTCTTATTGTGCACATTTCTCCGGCCGTTCTACACACTGCTTAGCCAGGTTCCCTGCTTCTACCGCCTGGGCCACATCGCCTAAGGGCTCCTGCACACTGCCTGTGCGTGGGCGTGTCAGCTGCATAGCATGTACATTTTTATTTTGGCTCCCATGTTAACAGATTAGAGCTTGCACACTGCCTGCGTGACACGCACGTCTCAGACGCTGCTTGAGCCGTGCTGAAAATGCGTTCATGCTAGAAATATTTTGGGAAGCGTTTCCAGGCAAAATAGAATACAAAAATATGTTTATATGTCATTTTGACACACAAATGACATTTTCTGTTGAACTGCTTTTTAAATTGTATTTCAATTGGATTACATATGAAAAATATATATAATATACAGTATATCGAAATATGTGCAAAGAAAAAGTTGAAGAACAAGGCTAGCAGTAGCAGCAGCGTCTGACACATTTCTGGTGTGCAAAGACTTAGAAAATGCCACGCAGCCACCACACAGGCATTGTGCAGGAGCCCTTAAAATTACCACGATGTGTGATTGCAACACTATAAAATGTTAAAACACTGAAACACGTTGAGTCTCTATGAGCCACAGCAAAAACCATGACTAATTGAACCTGCAACATGTGTTACGTTGAGTTTTATAAATAAAAGTTTAAAAAAAAATACAAAAAAAATACACATTCAGGACTTGCTTTAAAAAAACTAAACCTAACTAAAAACCACCTAAAGTAAAAAAAAAAGAGGCATTGTCACTCAAGGTGGAGAATTTCAACTTTGATGTAATACTGGATAGTTTAATGCAGCATGTTTTTATGGTTTGTTGTGAGTAAAATCTGCAACGTTCTCTGTCATGTAAATTTATGTAATGTTTTCCTCTAAAATACAAGTACACATTAAGTCACTAGTATAGGCCTACAGTTAGGTTATTAAAAGCTACAAGCAGCAATACAGGAGGCCAAGCAATCAGCCCATTCCAAACAGGTATGTTCAGAACAGGCACTGCACTAGTGCTTCAAATGAATCACATGCTGCATCTAAAGGCAGTGCTGCATTTTCTTTGAAGGTAGAGGAGCAGTGGATTGTAGCGAGCCTCATTCGTACCTGCATATAAA
Organism: Percina caprodes; assembly: GCA_013375575.1. NCBI lineage: Eukaryota > Metazoa > Chordata > Actinopteri > Perciformes > Percidae > Percina > Percina caprodes. The sequence continues at coordinate 83,971 of JABXJD010000882.1, read as the reverse complement.
AGCACATAGAGATTGGTACTTAATCGATCATTTTTTATTTGTGGTTCATTTCACTACAAATGTTTTCTTTGAAATGAGTGAAATGGAAAAAAAATGCCTCCCTCTTTCTGTTGGGGAGCAAATGACACTTCAGGCAATTAGGCAATATCTCTAATGCTTTGTTTGCCATCCATGCTGCTGAGTCCTCTAATTTGTTTTGGAGGAAAATCAATGCTATTTGCCAAAATCACTGTCTCCAAATGTTTAAACAGACTAGGCTTATTGCAGGAGTTCTGTTCTGTGGGTTCCCAACCAGATGACTGTGAGGATTAAGTTTACTGTAACCTGATAAAACAGTTAATCTTCAACAGCATTCCTGAATTTGTTAATTCAGTGCAGGCAACCTCATCTGTTGAGTTGATTGATTGCTGCAATTGAATCCACAATGACAAAAATTGTTTTCCTAACAGATGGCCCAGCTTGGAGAGTGAGTGAGCCGTGATCAATTGCTGCCTGCAGGAGGAGGAAACTGAGTTTTGCTCAGATATTAGACTCAAGGGTATCAATACTGGATGAGCTCTCATCCTGACAACAAACACCCTTTTCTCTCCAAAGTAGTGGTGCAGGAAAAAACTTTGCCATTTGCTGTGAGTGGGTCTGGGGGGGTTACCCATCCAGCTTCAGGATCCAGGGGCCTCATTTATTAACGTGGCGTACGTACAAAAGAAGACGTACACCGCTCTACGCAGTAATTGGGATTTATAAAAAAGCAAACTCAACGGGAAAATGTTCGGTCCTGCACAGACACTCTGACCCAGGCGTACACACAGAAACGGGTGAAATGAGACCATTGTCAAAATATCAAAATAATCAAAATATTCACTTTATTGATGATATTTAAAAAAGCCAATCTTACAATTAATATCCTACACAAACATGTTTGATCAATCTGTGGTAAAAAAAAACACAAAATAAAACAAGTTACGATTGTGAAGTCAAACAAATATATTTGCACAGAAATAAATTTCTGTAATTATATTGGCTTGATGTGGCTTTTATTCTGATGAATAATATGATAAACAGGACAAATGGACTGATGCTGTTTTCAATGCCTCCGTCTGTCGGAGCACATTGTTTTAATATGGTCATCATATAGTATCATAGTGTTTTATACAGTGTCTATTTTTATGGCTTTAGATTGTTTTATTTTTGTTTTAAATGTTTGTTTTTATTGTAGGTCCAAAGCATGTTTTAACCATTGTGTAAGGTGTAATAGAACGTTTTACTAATTACATGCTCCTTGTGTCATTTACAATTAGATTAATTCCGACACCTTTACTATTTTTGATACAATCCAATGAATGGGTAACGGTATCTCATGAATAATGACGCACAATGGCTGGCTTTGCAATGTTGGAAAATTTGGCAAATGGAGACCGACAGTAAGAAGACTTGCTGGCAAATGAGGAAGAGTGGCCTCAGATCTGGTTCCGACTTCCTCGAGCTGTCCTGTTGGATCTCTGTGCTGTTTTGGGCACAGTTTTATAAATAAGGCCCCTGCTCATAACCACGATGAATACAATTGTCCAGCCATGTTCAGACAGAAAATATGACTGTTTGGAATAATGAAATTCTATCATTCATTTTAATAATCAACTATAGCAATGTATGGTCGCCCAAAAAAGTTCAATCTGGCTCAGCTTTTGTAAGTTTTCATCTGTACAGAATTATAGTGACTGTAAATGTATATAGATGTGAACAGCTGTTCCGTTCAAACTACATTGAGGTCTGCAGGATTACTGGGCGATTAATTAACTGGGCAAATTGGGCAAGTGCCCCAGGGCCTTAGAGCCCACATATTAATTTTTCATTTAATGTGTGGAAATAATTAATTGCAATTATAAGGGGGGAATGTCCTTCACTAATAGATACTTACATTATAGTAACATTATGGATGGCTAGTACAAAAACCTCCTTGGGCAGAAATGTATAACAAAAAGTGTCTTTTGAATGACGAGTTCAGTTTCAAAATCCTTTGCAGATGGTTCTCTCAACAAGACTTACAAAGTTATTTGCATGTACTGTCGATGGGAATTAAATTCCCAAAAAACGGAGTACGTAAATCTCAAATACCACTTGCTGGCTGAGCATACGGCAGAGGCAGAGAATCCTCCTCCCCATAGCCAAAGGCAGGCCATGCTGGATAACTTGTCATGGAGTCATATGTGCCCATCTGTTGTTGCTTGATGAGCTTGAGTTGGCCATATTATGCTTTCAGCATATTTTTATTGACCATACAGTACTTTTGAGGTTATTCTGGAGAATATTCTAGACAGTATTTGTCATTGTTTTGTATTGTTGCAATAATTACAATTGCATAAAGCAAGCATATTTGTCCGCTCCCATGTTGATAACGTAATCAAAAACTTGAAAAATATCCTTTTAATAGTACATTCTAAAAAAATAAAAATTAAAGTTTGATTATTTAGCGATTAATTGCAAGTTAACTATGGACAATCAATTAATTAATCACAATTAAATATGTGAATGGAGGGACAGCCCTAGCATTAACATTTAATTAAGTTTATTTGTGAGTAGATTAGAGATGCTTTCTCATAATTCTGCGGTACATAAGTGCAAATAACCTGAGAGCTTTTGTGTTTATTGACAACAGTGCTCTCTTGTTATTAGCGGTTACTTGCTTTTAATGAGGTTCAAGCAAATTCTGCATTTAAATAAACAAATCAAACACTAGGGCAAGAAAACAAATTAAACTGAGCAGCCAGATAGATAACCCGTACTATCCTTGTTATCTTCACAAATTAAATGGTCAATTTTTTTGTTACCACAAAAAAGGAAATATGTTGTTTTTGTGACCATCTTATCATGCTCTTTTCATTTGCTTTCTCAATTTGAGTCATTTTTAAATATTCTCATGAAACAAACAATTGCTCCAGGGTCTCTCCTACCAGAAAGCTACTGAATTAGCAAGCCCTTAGTTTTCACTCTGTTTTAAAAGGTGAAAAATATATTTTGAGACTTGCTAGTCACACTTAGAAAATGTGTAAAACATGTACAGTTTTGCTTATAAGTGTACATACCTATGCTGAAGTTGACTAAAAAGAGGAATACAAAAAAAATCATCTTTTGGAAATTGATCTTAATCCATTAACTAAAAAGATGAGGAAAAATCCAACCGTTAAGGACACCAATTTTCTTTGTGAATGAATAATGTACTGTAAATAAATAGATGTTCTTCCTTTGAATAAGGGGCATGAGTATACATACCCCTATGGTAAATTCACATAGAGGCAGGCACATTTTTATTTTTAAAGGCCAGTTATTTCATAGATCCAGGATACTCCGCATGATAAAGTTCCCTTGGTGTTTGGAATTAAAATAGTTCCACATCATCACATACCCTTCCATACCTAGACATTGGCATGGTTTTATTTCAGTTAGCATAATAGCTGGTTTGATTTGCATTGAGAGATGATCTTATGGAAAGTACCCCATGCCAGTGGTGAAGGGTATGTGATGATGGGGGGCTATTTTAATTCCAAAGACCAAGGGGAATTTATCAGGATGCATAGTATCCTGGATCCATGAAATAACTGGCCTCTAAAGGTCCCATGGCATGAAAATGGCACTTTATGAGTTTTTTTAACATTAATAAACCGAGCCCTGGGTATCCTGCTCTGCCTTTGAGAAAATGAAAAGTCAGATGGGCCGATCTGGACTCAAACAACAATCAGATCACTTTATGAGCAGTATGATGCTGCCTTAAGCTCCTATGTACATTTGTTTTAATTCATGTAATAAGATCAAGTGTGGGTCAGATAGTTTTAGACTAATTTATCGAGATTGTGCTCAGGGGAGACTAAAAATAACCAACAAAAGACGTCATTTGTATGAAACCCAGTTGAATCACTTTCCTTTGCCTATTTGTCAAAAGAGCTTGAATTGAGCTGTGTCAGATTTTAGTGAATCTGGGCCATTTAGCTGTGGTTGGGTAGGAAAATTGATTAAGAAATGAAAGGAGAATAACAGTAATTTTATTTTACAATCATGACAGTTATTGTCACCAACTTATGAAGTTAATTTGTTAACTTAGGTTTGGGAGCAGGGCCACGCATAAACCACACCTCTAAGTACCAGACACCTACGAGCCACTAATCAAATACATCGGCTCCAGGTACGTCATCAAGGCATCTCCACAACACCCACTTTTCACTATTCCAAAATGGCCACTTGATTCTGGTTTTAGAAACATCTGAACAGAATTCTCTGCATTTCAGCCATATCACCCAAACATTATTCCAGCCACACTTTCCGCATCGGCACAGCATCCACAGCCGCCAGATCAGGCATCTCCAACCAAACCATTCAGGTCCTAGGCCGCTGGTCATCCCAAGTATACTGATCTTACATTCACAACAATCTCAACAATCTCCATCAAGCCGACGCACAACTCACTTGTACACAATCTGACTCTTTTGTGGGTCTGTAAACTATTCAGGCGAAAACTGCTTCCGAGACGAAACCCCCATAGAGACGGTCCTCCCAGACCAGCCATCAGCTATTCATCTATCTGCACATTCATAATGTACATTAAATCTTTAATTTACACATTGTTGTGGCGTGGTCCTTGCTAGTGAAATGAAGTTAATTTGTTAACTTCGGTTTGGGAGCAGGGCCACACCTAAACCACACCTCTAATAACCAGACAAACCTACATTTACCATGCTGCGCAGCCAGCCTCGTGTCTCTGATTTCTTGACCCACTCTCCCTTTTCCCTCTCCTTCATCTATCCATCTTCCCCCTCATCCCTTGGGATGGAACATGATCCTCTACAGAGCATTGTTAAATTATTTTTTATTTCAGTTTTTGCTTGTTTTTGCTGGACCAAGCTGGTGATGCTGGTGAGGGACAGAACTTCTTTCTGGCGAGAACATTTCCTTGGAGCTCAGCACACCTCAACCATCCGTTTCAATTCACCTAGCTCCTCAAACATGAGCTGCCCTGGGCATTACAGCCGTCACTTTTCATCACCGCATCAAAGACTTCCCTGTCAATTGAAAAGCAGGAGCTGGAGGGGGTAGTAGAAAAAAATCTTCCCTTTCCTTTCTTCCATACTTCCTTTATGGAAACAATTCAAAGATGGAAAGGACACTAACTAATTTATGAGACAAAGTAGAAACAAGTAAAAACTATTGCAATCACACAGAGAAAAGATTTTCTTCTTCCACAGCCATTAACTGAGTGCTGGACCCCTTGATGCTAATGTAGCCTACGATTGACACAAACAATAAAGTCATTGTGCTGTTGCACAAAACAGAGCTTAATTTTAGCAAATGGCCAGAGCCATTTGAAAACGGAGTATAAGCGCAAAAGTGAGTTTAGCCTGAAATCTTAGAATCTAATGAATAAATAATCCATCCATCCATCCATCTTCATCCGCTTATCCGGTATCGGGTCGCGGGGGCAGCAGCTCCAGTAGGGGACCCCAAACTTCCCTTTCCCGAGCCACATCAACCAGCTCCGACTGGGGGATCCCGAGGCGTTCCCAGGCCAGGTTGGAGATATAATCTCTCCACCTAGTCCTGGGTCTTCCCCGAGGCCTCCTCCCAGCTGGACGTGCCTGGAACACCTCCCTAGGGAGGCGCCCTGGAGGCATCCTTACCAGATGCCCGAACCACCTCAACTGGCTCCTTTCGACGCGAAGGAGCAGCGGCTCTACTCCGAGCTCCTCTCGGATGACTGAGCTTCTCACCCTATCTCTAAGGGAGACGCCAGCCACCCTCCTGAGGAAACCCATTTCGCCGCTTGTACCCTGGACCTCGTTCTTTCGGTCATGACCCAGCCTTCATGACCATAGGTGAGGGTAGGAACGAAAATTGCCCGGTAGATCGAAAGCTTTGCCTTCTGGCTCAGCTCTCTTTTCGTCACAACGGTGCGATAAACTGAATGTAATACCGCACCAGCTGCTCCGATTCTCCGACCAATCTCACGCTCCATAGTCCCTCACTCGCGAACAAGACCCCAAGGTACTTAAACTCCTTCACTTGGGGTAAGGACTCACTCCCTACCCGAAGAAAGCACTCCATCGGTTTCCTGCTGAGAACCATGGCCTCAGATTTAGAGGTGCTGATCCTCATCCCAGCCGCTTCACACTCGGCTGCGAACCGATCCAGTGAGTGCTGGAGGTCACAGGCCGATGACGCCATCAAGACCACATCATCTGCAAAAGCAGCGATGAGATCCCGAGCCCACCGAACTGCAACCTCCCCGCCCGACTACGCCTCGATATCCTGTCCATAAATATTACAAACAGGATTGGTGACAAAGCGCAGCCCTGGCGGAGGCCAACCCTCACCTGGAACGAGTCCGACTTACTGCCGAGAACCCGGACACAGCTCTCGCTTTGGTCATACAGAGATTGGATGGCCCTGAGAAGGGACCCTCACCCCATACTCCCGCAGCACCTCCCACAATTTCTCCCGGGGACCCGGTCATACGCCTTCTCCAGATCCACAAAACACATGTAGACTGGTTGGGCATACTCCCAGGCCCTCCAAGATCCTTGCGAGAGTGAAGATCTGATCCGTTGTTCCACGGCCAGGACGGAATCCACATTGTTCCTCTTCAATCCGAGGTTCGACTATCGGCCGAACCCTCCTTTCCAGCACCTTGGAGTAGACTTTACCAGGAGGCTGAGAAGTGTGATACCCCTGTAATTGGCACACACCCTCTGGTCCCCCTTTTTGAATAGGGAACCACCACCCCGGTCTGCCACTCCTTAGGCACCGTCCCAGACTTCCACGCAATGTTGAAGAGGCGTGTCAACCAAGACATCCCCTCCACACCCAGAGCTTTCAGCATTTCTGGACGGATCTCATCAATCCCTGGGGCTTTGCCGCTGTGGAGTTGTTTGACTACCTCAGCGACTTCCACCAGGGAAATTGACGACAATCCCCATCATCCTCCAGCTCTGCCTCTACCACAGAGGGCGTGTCAGCTGGATTTAGGAGTTCCTCAAAGTGCTCCTTCCACCGCTCTATTACCTCCCCAGTTGAGGTCAACAACGTCCCATCCTTACTGTATACAGCTTGGATGATTCCTCGCTTCCCCCTCCTAAGGTGGCGAACGGTTTTCCAGAAGCACCTTGGTGCCGACCGAAAGTCCTTCTCCATGTCTTCTCCGAACTTCTCCCACACCCGCTGCTTTGCCTCTGTCACGGCAGAGGCTGCAGCCCTTCGGGCCCGTCGGTACCCTGCAACTGCCTCCGAGTCCTCCGGGATAACATATCCCGGAAAGACTCCTTCTTCAGTCGGACGGCTTCCTGACCACCGGTGTCCACCAGGGCGTTCGTGGGTTACCGCCCCTTGAGGCACCTAAGACCCTATGACCACAGCTCGCCACCGCAGCTTCAGCAATGGAAACTTTGAACATTGTCCACTCAGGTTCAATGCCCCCAGCCTCCACAGGGATGCCCGAAAAGCTCCGCCGGAGGTGCGAGTTGAAAGTCCGTCGGACGGGGGCCTCCTCCAGACGTTCCCAATTCACCCGCACTACCCGTTTGGGTTTACCAGGTCTGTCCAGAGTCTTCCCCCACCCCCTGACCCAACTCACCACCAGATGGTGATCAGTTGACAGCTCTGCCCCTCTCTTCACCCGAGTGTCCAAAACATACGGCCTCAGATCAGATGAAACGATTATAAAATCGATCATTGACCTTTGGCCTAGGGTGCTCTGGTACCACGTACACTTATGAGCATCCCTATGTTCGAACATGGTGTTTGTGATGGACAATCCATGACTAGCACAGAAGTCCAACAACAGACAACCACTCTGGTTTAGATCAGGGAGGCCGTTCCTCCCAATCACGCCTCTCCAAGTATCTCCATCATCACCCACGTGTGCGTTGAAGTCCCCCAGCAGAACTATGGAGTCCCCCACTGGAGCCCCATACAGGACTCCATTCAAGGTCTCCAAGAAGGCCGAATACTCCGAACTCTTGTTTGGTGCATATGCACAAACAACAGTCAGAGTTTTCCCCCCCATCACCCGCAGGCGTAGGGAGGCGACCCTCTCGTCCACCGGGGTAAACTCCAATGCAGCGGCGCTCAGCCGGGGACTTGTGAGTATCCCCACACCCGCCCGGCGCCTCACACCCTGGGCAACTCCGGAGTAGGAAAGAGTCCAACCCCTATCCAGGAGTACGGTTCCAGAACCGAGACTGTGCGTAGAGGTAAGCCCCACCAGATCTAACTGGTAGCGCTCCACCTCCCGCACAAGTTCCGGCTCCTTCCCCCACAGAGAGGTGACGTTCCACGTCCCCAGAGCCAGCCTCTGCCGCCCAGGTCTGGTCCGTCGAGGCCCCTGACCTTCGCCGCCACCCATATGGCAGCGCACCCGACCCCAGCGGTTCCTCCCACAGGTGGTGGGCCCATGGGATGGAGAGAGAGGAGCCACGTAGCTTTTTCGGGCTGTGCCCGACCGGGCTCCGTGGCAATAAATGATGATAAAATAAAAGATATTTAATTTGCTTCAAGGTCTAGTTTTGCATGTACAGACATATGAAATACCCTTGTGATAAAGAAATCCTAGTGATGTGCTACCATATTTGTCTTAAATCTAACTTTGTGACCCGATTGCAAAGTGCTATGGCCCTTTTTCCCTTCCTCAAATGTCTGCTGCAGCCATATTCAATATTGACCTCCGTGAAGACAAAAGCAGCTGCAGCTTTATAAAAAAAGAAACACCAGCTTACCATCAGCCGAGACCGTAAAGAGAGATATAGAGTGTGAGGAGAGGAAGAGGTTAGGTACTCATGTGGAAAAGGAGCCCTCTAGTAGTAATTACGCTGTCGACCATTACTCTTTTCTGACCACCAAAATCCCCCCAAGGAAATAAAGTCTTATACCTCATATTTACTATGATCTTTGTCTCAAAGGAAACTTGCTACTGCAGTACAGTTATTCCCTGAACAGACATTTTTGTGACAAGGATCCAGGCCACCAATGAAGGCTTCCCCAGAGAGTGAGCAAAGCACTGCCGCTGGATCCAGTGGAATGTAGTCTAATCTAAGAGCGTGATTGTGTGTGTGTGTGTGTGTGTGTGTGTGTGTGTGTGTGTGTGTGTGTGTGTGTGTGTGTGTGTGTGTGTGTGCATGCACAAAAGAGATAGAAGGTGAAATAATGAAGATTCATGACAAAATACAATGGAGAGGGACAGGTGATGGGATTGTGTTTCAAAGCTATGAATAGCCACAGAGGCACACAGATCTAATGCATTTGTCTGTGATGAGAGTGTGTGTGTTTGTGTGTGTGTGTGTGTGTGTGTGTGTGTGTACGCGTGCATATGTACGTCTGTGTTAGCAGACAGAAGTCTCTTTGTGGAAGTGATGCCATTGCAGAGACTTGATTTATCACTCTGTGTTAGAGGGGGAAAAAAACAGAGATGGAGGTGGTATGACAGCTTTATCATTCCACTGTTCCAGACCTCCATTAGCACATGCCAAAGGAGAAAAACACAGAAGTGTTTGTGTGCGTGCATGTGTGCATGTGTGCGTGCGTGTCTCTTTAGACAATTTGGGGGATTAATCCTTACCAATGGGTTTGTATTGTCCACATACTGGCTAACATTTGCTCATCTTGTATTCATACTTAGAGTTGTCTTTATATGTTGTCTACTCTGTCTGGTAACAGGTAGTCAATAGTGCATATGTGAATTTTAGCTTTCTAGCAGTGAAATGTATCACTCAAAGGGAATCACCAGGGGCCCATTGAATTCTGCCATAGGGGTCCATGAAAAGTCCTTGGAGGTCCAAGTTACATCTTTCTTAAGGATAACTAGATCATAAAGGAAAGCTAGTTTTGACAGTTATAACTGTCAGTAAATTGTAAATATGTTCTAATAAGTAAGAACTGTTTTGTGTGGTGCAATCCATTTTAATTTAGGGAGTGAAAGTAAAATTCTTCATGATGACTTGCTGCAAATGACCCAGCTATCTGGAATTTAAAACCACATCTGTTAGAAACTAATAATTTAATCACACAGCCAGCCAACAACATAAAATCCAGTATTCAAAAAGCGGAAAACTACTCATAAACAGAACAACATTTTTTTCTTTTTCCCAGAACAGCCAAAAACATACGAGAATCTTATTACACAAAAATAACAAAACAAAAAAACACCAACTGGAGCTGTTATACCAGGCATTTTGTCAGTGCCTGTGTTTGTGTGCATTTGCACATATGATAGTAATGATGAGGCACAGTGGAGCAGGGCTCATTCAAAGTGGGGTTTAGAAATAGCTGGTAGCCATACCAACAGAAAGTGATGTGTGGTTTTATGACAGGTAAGGTGCGGGAGGACTAAAGAGAGCAGAGATGAAAAGCAGAAATTGGAAAAGATGAGTGTAAAGAAATCAGAAGCAGTGAGACAGAAACAAATCCAATTGTTCAATTTTCAAACTTGCTGGAGACATCTCAACAGATAAGGTGAAGTGAATCCCCCCCCCCTCCTCCACCAGCTATCACTGAGATGCTCTCGAGCAAGGCACACCAATAGTTGAGGAGAATGATTGAGCTGGATAACTCACAGCAGTTGTCAGTGTGTAGTACTGCATCTGTATAGATAATGAAGCAGTGTTTTGCTGACAGGCATCTCCCCCACAGACAGAAAAAGCACAAGAAGTGTCAGAAACTCACAGCTTCTACTGTAGGTCTGGACTGAATCTTACAGTGGCAATGTGCCCTTTAAGAATGCATTAATCAATTGTGTTGAACTGGGAAGAAAGCCAGTAGAATCCATTATTCTTACTAGTGCAAGCTCTAAGTTAAAAGTAAGTCTGATAGAAGATAAGAGGGCACACAGGAGAGGATCCAACTCTGGCAAAAATTCAAATTATTTCAGAAGTAAGTCAGGGATCAGGGTCATAACAGAAGAATTAAAAATCTCCTTTTCTAATGCAAATTCAGTGTAAATATCCCAAGCATGTAGCATGTTATATACTGTTTTAAAATCAAACGTCAGGTTTTGATAAATCTTCTCTTGCAGTCTTTCACAAACATTGCCCATGGTGATTTGAAATCCCATCAAGACGTTTTTCTGTCACTCACCTTCTCTGATGAGCTCAAACAAATCTCCAGCACACGCGGCAACACTACATTGGGGTACTGAGGCATGGCTTAAGGCCATATTTGCAGCCTCCACTCCCTGTATTGCTTTCTAAGAAGTAAGTTGTCATAGGTGATTTATGATATTTCACTTTCAATAAAAAGGTAAGGAAATATTGTAGGATTAAAGAGTTTGGAAGAAAACTGCTGTGAAGCCCACAGAAACGTCAGACCTACCTACTTAAACATTTTATTTTATTACACTTACCCTGCCATGACAGCATTCCCAGCCCTAAGTACACTCATGCAACTGTTTTTATAAAGGTTGGATTGGCTAGTGCTTCTTAAAAATGCCTTCAAATTTGAAATGCCATAAATATAAATAGGTCGTCTAACAGAACCATGATCGCCTCAGCGTAATGGCTGAAAAACCATTTGGAGGACGTATGGTGGGCCACAGAGTAGTCAACTCGTTGTCTTCTGAACTTCCAAAAAGCAGGAGCACAGGAATTTTCTGTGTTTGGTGATGACTGGAATGTGAACGTGCGCTCAGGTCAATGGAAGTGAACCAGTCGCCGGGCGCACACATTGCAACGCATGTAGTCAACATATGAAAGGGCGCTCCACATGTTGGAAGATGGAGAAGAACTTAGTGAGCTATCAACACACACTTTGAATGGGTGTTTGCTCCTGTTAATTCTGACACAGTGTGGCTGTGCTTCGCCTGTGTTACTTTATGTGAGTGTGGCAGCGAGCCTGTCTGTGTGTGTGAGGGGAACATATGTCTCAGTGTCCGCAAGATGCTCAGAAGGGACAAAAGTGGACTGACTGAGAGGAAATTGCTCTTTAGGAGAAATTGTGTGGTCCAAGCTCTGTTATGTTTCCAACTCTCAGCTGGAGTGAGACATGCGTTCTCGGCGCCCCGTTACTGTCACTGACACTGATATAATTTTTTGCGAGTTGGCTCAGGGGTGGATTTGACCAAGTGGGTGCTGCCCGTAGGGCCTTATGGCTCCAGGATGCACCAGTTGAACAAAGACAGGTCCAGCATCGGTCTCATCTCTCCCATTTGCTCCAGTTTGAGGAAATAACAGGAGTAAAACCTGTTGTTCTCCTCCTTTGGAAGGACGCGGGAGATTAGGCTTCAGCATATTTTTCCATCAACGCCTCAAGCTCTGACGTCAGAGCCGTCATCTGAAATTGAGATAGCAAATTGAAGTGTATAGCCATTTGTGATTAGCTTCATCATCCATGTGGTCATAATGGGTAACAGTACAGCATTTCAAGAATGGACACATACATGTCTGTGTGTTGTCTGTTTACATAGCAAAAATTACATAGTGAGTGCCCTCCCTGCCGCGGTGTGAAGCAATTTGTTTGTTTCTCACAGGCAGAGTCAAAAGTGTGGCTGCTGCCCAACATATGCTGGGGATGAAAGGCGGGGTCAGCAACCAAACTGTGTATTCAGATCAAAGTAATCAAAACAAGACCTGCTAAGAAGGGGACTCAGGACTCTCACTCTGCATCAGCTGGGAGGTGGAGAATAACTGAGTAGGCTATCAACACGCACTTTGAATGCTCCTGTTAATTGTGACACATTGTGGCTGGGCTTCGCCTGCATTACTTTATGTGAGCTTGAATGCTCACACAGGTCTTAACTGTGAGCAGGGAGCCTGTCTGATGCTGTCTGATGAGAAAGCCGCTGAGCCGCAACGGGGGGGTTCCAGCTAGAGAACCATCTCTGGGTGGATCCAAGTCAAAGAGATCACCTTCCGGGATGTCTGGGTGTCGCCACTGGTGGTATCCATACCTTACCTTACCTGACTGTCCGCCCGGCAGGATGTAGCCGGTCTTTCAATCGGTACATTGTTCTTTGAAGTCTTCCAAGTGCTTGTCGCTGAAGAAAAATAGGAATCAGATCTCTGGTCTCGCAGCTGTAATATACAGTAACTGCAGACGTAAGAGAGGACCATGAAGGGCACATGGCGCGAAATAAATCTTCATGACTGCACATGCGTGAGGCATAAACCCAATAGCAACAGCTCTTAGAGGGCGAAGCCTTTACGAAGTAGAAAACAATCTGCATACTTCAGATGTCAATTAAGGGCAAGTGAGAAAATGTTTTTTTACAGATGACTAATTTCTGAAAGCATAGCAACACTGAACTATCTATTACAGTTAACTATATAACATCTGACAGTGATATTCCCATAACTCTATTAATATATATATATATATATATATATATATATATATATATATATATATATATATATACAAAGTGGTATATATATGGTTTTTTTTTTTTCAAGGGTTTTTGTGGTTGCAGATCTTACAATATCCGTCAATTCATCCAGGAGCGCCTAAGGCCAACTGTTGGACATGGAGGCTATGGTGTCAGGCTTGGTTTGTCATCATACCCAGCTGGATATCCCGCCTCTGCACACACGCCTCTATTCACATTCACAAATAATTTCCTCCCATTTCGCTACTGTGCTCTAGAAATAAACACTGACATTTAGGGAATATTGAAACGGTAAAAGGCCAAGCATGATCAAACACACCTCGTCTTCCTCACCCCCTCAACATCTCTCTGATGTCTTTTCTATGCGGTTAATCATGGCTCCATTTTCTTCTTCTCTACTTTCATTTCTTTCTTTGTAGTATTAATTCAACTGGTACTCATTCCATTGTTCCTAATAACATGATGCCCACATATGTACCCTTTTCTTTTTTATTTAGTCTACATAATGCAACAGCAATCATAAACTGTATTGGGCTTGGGGTTACATAATCCATTGTCTGAATCAGTAGTGTCACATGAATAAAACATAGCCAATAAGTAGTGGTTACTGCAATACCATTTCTGTGTTTCTGCTAGGTTTTGTTAGTTTCCTAAGAGAATACAGCGTGTAGATCCTTTTCAGCAACAGCTTGCTTGATTTGAATCATTTCTTAAAAACATTTGTCTTACAATTACATTCCAGGCTATAACAGGTAGTCATTAGATCAGAATAAAATCTGTTTTACTACTGCAAGCCCTCGAATAGCATTCACACAATACTCTTGGCCAGGTGTCCATGCTTACGCGAGATAACGTAAACCGATTTGTTAAGGTCAAAATCCCTGATCAATCCCCTAATCAATTGGCTAACCCAGAGCTGCCTTGTAAATTGGGCCTTTCCTAGAAGTAACGTGTTTTACATATATCACACATCTAACGAACAATTTCTGATTTTTTTGCAATGTGCATCTCAGATCACATTTTCACTCACTATGACCACTACTTTGTCATTACTTAACATTATGCCAAATATGAAGAAAAACGTTGCCATGAGTGGGTTGATTTGCTAGCTAACCACTGCTACACAAGGAAAAATCCAGCACATAGACAGTAACTTACAGCGAAAACACACTGGATGCAGAATCGCCGCAAGGCTAGATTCATACCAAACGTGCATTTCCACGCAGTGATCACAAAGCAATCATTCTCCTTTCCACTCTACAGTCTCTCTCTCTCTCTCTTACTCTCTCTTGCTCCCTGTGAGTGTTTGGTTGTGTGTGTGTCACTCTGTCTCTCTGTCCATCAGTCGGTCTATCTCTGTGTGTGCCTGACCACCTGTTTTGTTCTAGACACAGCTAAGAAGTCAAGACAGCCAAAATCATCATAAACCTGGGTGTTTTATTTTGAGAAACAGTAAATTCATCAAAGTCAGTGCCAATAATGTTATTTCCCAAGCTACTGTAGCTCCAGGATCCACATTTTGTCACTGTTTGTCACTCTGCCTAAGGAGAAAGTGCTATACCCGCAATGTTATTTATTTGGTTGCCATGACTTTGCGAGTGATGACTGTTCCAGTTCCAGTAGGGGACTGTTTGCTTGAGTTTAGTGGAACAGACAGCTCTGCCTTTCAACACTGAAACACTGCCTTTCAATGGAATATGGACATAATGTAAAAAGCTACAACCATGGTACCTCACAGTAGATTGTAGCAGCCTGAAGGTTACTGAAAAAGAAAACATGCAGTTTGAATGTTTTGAGTTTGAGTAATGCGTCAAGTGAGCCATTTAACCCCCATCTGCTGCAGTTGAGCTGCTCTGTGGGCTTCGGTTGAAAACTGTGGTGTTTTATGGTCAGCCCCTGGATGCTAACTGTGCAGGTGCAGTGAGTGCCTTGCAGAAAAAATGTGTACACAGAATCGCTCTGCCCAAGGTTTCATGAATTTCCACTCATAAGATGTTTTTTGTTGTTTCTTGTCTTTGGGTTTGTGGTTGGTGTGACAAGTAGATTTGTTATGTCTTTCCAACATGTGATGTTATTTGCATTGTGCCATTTTATCTTGTCTTTTTATATTCTATCCCTACGTTAAAATTTGATTGTTTGTATACTGTATTTGTTATATTGTATAAGTTGTATTAGTTTTAATTGTTGGGTTCTTTTGGACATGATGAAGAGCTCTTTAACCTTTATATGAAGTATGGTTCAAAGTTGCTTTGGGCAATTGAAGGGAAAATATGTAAAAGTAGTTGTATACATCTTACGTGTATGCAGGCTCTGGACCAGGTGGCTTGGATGTACTGTAAAATGTTCCATGCTAACATGCTGATGTTTTTCAGGTATTATGTTGACCATGTTCACCATCTTAGTTTAGTGTCTTGGCCTTCTAACATTTGCTAATTAGCACTACGGACAAAGTACTCTACAGATTAGGGTGGGTAGGTACTTGGTCACAAACCAAAATATTGGACAAATTAAAATTTTGACCTGATAATGGCAGGTTAGGGGATCACCAAAGTTATTACAATTTATCCCAAGGAGGACATGAATGTTTGTATCAAATATCAAAGTAATCCATCCGACAGGAACCATGAATGTATATACAAAGTTTTGTGGCAATCCATCTAGTAGATTTTGAGATTTTGAGGGATTTCACTGACTAAAATTATGACTCACTGCTGGCACATGAAAAGTAAGGAGACCACAAAATAATGTCAACAAAGTTGAATCAACACTTCTTTGCCTGAGTCTGAAAAAAAATGTATTACTATGAGATATGCAAAGGTAGTGCCTGTTGCGGTGTCCATGACCTGTGGATGTCAGATGTTTTGTGAATTACTAATTAAACTCAGCTGCCTGGCGCAATATTGCTGTGAGAGCCAAAACACAGAATAAATCATAAATAATAGGGAAATGGCTAAATATTGTTTTAATGCGTAGAGGGAAGCCTAGTGCTCCTCTTTGCCACTTCTTGTACAGCAATAACCATGGATTTAAACTAAGCAGGGAATTAGCTGGTTTGCATTCAGACTTTTTCTCTGCCGTTATAAGAAAACCTGCAATTGTTTGGCAATAAGCTGTTGCCTGCAATGACAGGCTTTTTTCACAATTCATTTTCACTTGTGTAAACATTTTGTTTGCAGTCATACTAGAATGGAACAACAGTAGCATGGTAAATTAACTAGTGGGATGTTTGAGTAATTCCAAATCGTACTGCTTAGGGACTGTTCTGTGTTTATGGAATAGACCACCGGAGGAAAATAGGGGTGGGTCATGTCTTTTTATTCTTTGATGAGGGGAAGGTCATCCAACTTTTTATAGTCTAGGAGGGAGGGTCACCCAACTTTTGTATTCATAAAAACAGCAAAATTTCAAAGTGCCTTGTTTGGTGCATATTTTTCCATGTTGCTCCATGTAGTGCTCTCAGTCTCGGCGCCCCATCGCTAGCAGATGGGTCCCTCCCTGTTTAATCAGCCAGACAATTTTTGCTGTAGCATTGTAGAGATTTCCCAAACTGAATAAATTCCACCCGCACATATAAACACAAAAGTGCTTTGCTAGTGCATTGTGTTGTACCTAAGATATCTGCTGAAAAAATAATTTTCATTCATTAGCCTGATTGCTGTACTATTTAGTTCAAAAACATTGAAAACAACAACGTAAGAAAACAATGTTCAGCTTTGGCTGTGTCACTGCCCGATGTAAGTTGAGTGCAGATTTGAGTCGCACATGCTCAGACTTAAACGGTTTACGGCATACCGCTTCATACTAAAATTTGTGAAATCCATAAAATAATAAACTTTTCTCATTACAAACAATAACAGAATATGGAAATCTTTTCAAAAACGTTTTAGCTATCTTTGATTATTTGATTGCTAACATTAGCTCAAAACGCCATTCAAATGACAACTTTGTTGTGTTTGATTGCTGACTTGTAGCCAACAGTGAACAAACTTTGTTAAGTAGGTCCATTTTTACTGTATTGACATTATATCTATTACAGAAGTCTCTTGTTAGCATCTTGTAAGCTACTTGTCGCAAAGTCAAATCTGCACTCACTTATTTCGGGCAGTGACCGGCAGCTTTAACTGTCTATGTTTTACCTGTCTATGCTTTACCTATGCTAAAATATACAATGACAGAGGAAGCCTAGTGACGAGTCCATAGCAACCAGTTCACGTGTTGAATTTGTTATTACCCATAGTGCTTTATTGAATGGTCTCCATGTTTTATTGTTTTATTTCACGTGAATACTAGTTTACTAGAGGAGTAACTTAGTATTTGAATGCGGTAATGCAGGAACTGTGCATTTAATTTCCATGCTTATGGTGTTTCCACAACAATTTTTGTTTCCACAACATACAATAACAACAACAGTGTCATGTGTAAGATGAGAACGCAAAGGTTAGTCATTTATGTCACAGTTAAAGTATAAAAACAATAGCTGTCAGTACATCTTTGTTGAGTACACATGAGAACAGAAGGAATCAATGAGCTGTTGAGGAGGTTCATGTTTTATTTCCCTCCCACTAACTATTATAGAGGGTCACAGAAACATATTTTATTGGCAAAGAGAGGTCAAGTCTTTGTTGACTAAAAACCCCAAAACTCCTCTGATAGCTCCTTAAAAAAGAACAGTGCCTTACAGTAACATAAGAAGCCATGTTTCTCTCTTACAGTGTGGTACAGTGCTATTCTAACTGCAGGGAAATGTTTTTTGTTTGTTTTGTCTCCGACACACACACACACAGACACACACACACAAGCACACACACACACACACACACACACACACACACAAATACACACACACACACACACACACACACACACACACACACACACACACACACACACAAACACACTTAGCCAGCAGAGACACTAGCAGAAGTGATCGATCCACATCCACAAATCTGGGGGGCAGATATTCTAAAGGGTGGGTTGTAGTTGTTTGGCAGTTGAGTTCAAATATCATAATGTAATAAATAATTTAATAATAATGTAATATTGAACATATTTTCACCCAATGTGTGTGTTGTTTGGCAAAGGCCTCAAAACAACTCCATAATTACAGCTGTGGCTATGATATGTATATATGAGGGCAGCACAAACATTGTTACAAATTCAACTGTCACACACTACAAATAAATGAGCATAATATCCAGTTAAATAGAAAAGTTATTATGCATAAAGAGGTACCTTTTAAAAAAAAAATTACATTACACAGTAAGTTACCAATACTGATTATATATTATATTTGCATATGATTTCGATATGTTTGAAGACAGCAAAAAAAATCTGACTTTCTAACAATGGAAAAGAATAATTTTGCGTATGATATTGTTGTGTACCTTTTCCACATTTTACAAAATTTTAGCAAAGGAAACAAACAGCATTGTGCAGCTAGCTTCATTAATGCACTATAAGTTTAAATTGTTTTTCTATGTAAATATAAATAACAAGAGAATGTAATGTCTTTAATAAAATATGCATTTGAGGCCTGTGGCAAGAGAGGACTATAAAATCTGAAGCAATGACAAAAGAGCAGAGCGCCTTTGATGTTCAGATGAAACAAATGTCTTGTTTGGCGGAAGCGCTCTGTTTCTTTCTCTCTATCACACACACACACACACACACACACACATACACACACACAAACACACACAAACACACACACACACACAGTATGAATTAGGTTCATTAACATTTTAGGTAGTGGATAAATCAAATGTTGCATTACATTATGAACACAGCTCTGTAAATTAGAAAAAGGTGCATCTTATTATCATTAAAAAACACTGTCTGTGTACTGAAGGTTTGCTAACATTTCTATGATTTTCATGACAGACAGTTTGAAAAAGGTGCAGGTACAAAAGTTTACTCAATTTCAGGTTTTAATAATACTTTTATTGATACTTTTACTATTTGTCAATCCGCATGGCCCACAAGGTACATGTAATTGGCAGTTGAAATGGATGTTAGCCTCTTTACACACACAGCACATATAATTTGGGGGGTAGGGCAAAGTCAACCATGGTACAGTACTCCTGTAGCAGTTTGGGGGTTTGGAGCCTTGCTCAAGGGAACCACGGCAATGCCCAGGAGGAAAATTGCCACCTTTTCCAGATGCCAGTCCACATTCCATACTTAGTCCGTGTTGATTTTATTAATTACACCTGTGCTTTTTCAGCTTGGACATGGAAATATATTTCCCATGAATAAGGTAAATTGGTGTTATATTCAAACCCTAGTCTAGGGTTCTTTCAGTAGGAGTTGTACATAAAAATAACATTTAAATGTCATCTGTTGTTGAACTTCTGAAATATATCTGTATTGATGCAGTGTTCCCCAGTGTTACCTGTTCATTACAGGCATTATGCTTTTGGGCAAATAGTGGATGAAATTGTCCTATGTGTGATTGGGCTGCTGTTTAACAGACACAGAAACCCATCCAGTTACAGGATGAATCTCTGCATTCACACAAAATATGGCACCTTCCCGCAGTCTTGTGCGGAGGTGTGGGTGTGTTTATTTGTGCTTAGGCTTGGGCCAGTGTAAAAATGTTCAAACCGGTTGATGTCAAGCCAAACACCGGACTGGACCGGAATACCAAAATCTACCACTAAGTGCCCCACTTTTCTTAGCCACTCCTATGTAAGACTGCCCATAGTAAGAGTTTAGTGACTCCAGTCTACATGGTGGCGGTAATGCACCTCCAAGCCATGAGATTTTACCTGTAGTGACAAGAAGGCTTTTTGGTTTAGTGTTTACACTTTGCCTAGTGCCTTTTTCAACTCACCTCTTTCCATGGTTTGAAATCCAAAATGTTTCCATATCAGCAGCACAGTTTTAGTTTTCTTTGAGAATAACTCTGTCATATATCAGCTCGTCACAAAAAAACACACAAACTTTCTAGTAATAAAAACTGAAAATGCACCATTCCTCCCACTGCTGTTGAAATGTAATCTCCACATCTCACTGCTTGGTTAAGCAGCAAAGTTCTGTAAAACCACCAAAGACTAGCGGCTCCGTTAGTTTATTTATACAGAAACATAACATTATGTTAATTACGTATCATATTGCTTTTTACCAAGGCAATTTACTTGGAAAGTGTTCAGAGCTAAGCTACCAGTTACTGCATGTTAAATGAAGCTATAACCTTACACTGAAGCTAACAATAGCCCCCAAATAAATGTAGAAAGCTAAACTACAGCAATGTGCCAACTGTTTACTAAATCCTCACCAGTTTTATTTTAGACCACAACAGAAAGCTCCGCTGCCTTTGAGCTTCAGAATGCTCCGGGAAATGTCGGTCGTGTGGAGCTACAACAGTACTTGAATTGAGCAGGATTAATGCACACAAGGCTGCTGGATACCATCAGCACGATGGTATCCCTGGATACTCAGGGCCTGTGCTATGCAGCTGATTGAGGTTTGGACTGAGGTTTAAACTGTCACTAGCCCAAGCAGCTGTACCCGCGTGCTTTAAAACCACCTCCATTGTGCACTGCAACAAGCCTTAATGACTTCCGTCTAGTTGCACTCAACCCCATTATTATGAAGTGCTACAAGAGGCTGGTCCTGGCCCATCTTAAGACCTCCTTACCACCCTCACTGGACCTCTTCCAATTTGCCTATCGTCAGAACAGGAGCACAGAGGATGCCATCTCTACGGCACTACACTCTGCCTTGTCCCACCTTGACAATAGCAACACCTATGTGAGAATGCTGTTCATTGACTTTAGTTCAGCATTCAACACCATTCCCCTCCAAACTGATCTCCAAACTCAGTGAACTGGGCATCAATACCTCCTTCTGTAACTGGATTCTGGACTTCCTAACCAACAGACCTCAGTCTGTTAGATTAGATAATCACACCTACTCAACCATCACCCTGGACACCGGTGTACCACAGGGATGTGTGCTGAGCCCTTTCCTTTACTCTCTCTTCACCTATGACTGCAAAACCTGTGCATGGCTCTAGCACCATTGTCCAGTTTTCAGACAACTACGGTGATTGGTCTCATCAACAACAACAATGAGACGGCCTACAGGGAGGAGGTCCAGCACCTATCATCGTGGTGCACTGACAACAACCTGGCTCTCAACACAAAGAAGACCAAAGAGCTCATTGTGGACTTCAGGAAGTCTAAAGCTAGCACACACACACCCATTCCTATCAATGGGACTGAGGTGGAGCATGTCTCCAGCTTTAAGTGTCTGGGTGTCCACATCTCTGAGGATCTCTCTTGGACCCTCAACACATCTACCCTGATCAAGAAGGCTCATCAGCGTATCTTCTTTCTGAGGAGACTCAAGAAGGTCCACCTGTCTCCTCAGATCCTGGTGAACGTCCACCACTGCACCATCAACGGCATCCTCACCAACTGTGACACAGTTTGGTATGGCTACTGCTCTGCCCATGACCGGAGAGTACTGCAGAGGGCGTTGAAAACTGCCCAACGCATCCCCGGTTCCTCACTCCCTTCCATCAAGGCCATCCAGGGCAAGCGATGCTTGCGTAATGCAGCATCATCAAAGACTGTTCCCACCCCAACCACAGACTGTTCACCCCACTCCCATCTGGGAGGCACTTTGGGTCTCTCCGCACCCAAACCAGCAAGTTCAGAGGAAGCTTCTTTCCTGTGGATGTCACCCTACTGAACTCTAACTCTGCATTCCCCGGACAATTTGCAAAACAAATGTACATTCTGTAATTACACCTATACATAGCCATATTACACTGCTCTTCATACTATTCATCCTGCACATACACTTATTATTACTACTCCTATCTCTCTGTGTCACAAAGAGTCATGCCAACACATCATTTTTGTGTCTTTTATGTGTCAGTTAGAATAGGACCCATGTTTGAATACCTAATGCAATAGTATCTTTTGCTTCTTCACTTCTACTGCTTCTCTTTTCCTAATTCCTTTTGCTGTGCTTCAGTGTACAATCTAGACTAGCAATTATTGTTTTTTTTTAGTGTCCTCATCATCGTTTGTGTTTGTGTCATTGTCTTGATGTCCATGTCCCTACAAACACACTCTCCGGATAGACATTGATGTCACTTCCTCTCTATCTCTCTCATTTTTTCTTTTCCTTTGCATGGGTGGTCTGTTCCACATATCCATCAAAATTACAGAATAGAACTGATCCCAATATCTGATTCATGAAACACATTACAATGTATGATCAGTCATTGACAGCCGTAAAATGAAACAAATAGATTATGTACGTATACTACATCAAGGGTTGTGTTAGTTTGGTGACAGAGTGACTCAACATAAAAATAAATAATTGTGCAAGAATTTTATTTCCTTTTATAACCATTCCATATACATTCTCGTATGTCCCAATGATATGAAATGGTTACTCATTCAAAGTATTTATGGTGAATAATATATAATATGCCGTACTTACAGCATATGCCTGGTTAACGTTCCGCAACATGGAGTATAATAATGTGTGATTGTGTTCTACTAATATACATATTATTTAGTTGGCTCTAAGTTTCTATTACGGATTAATCCAACTGGATGGCTAGGCTAACAACATGCAAAGTTAGCTAAGGCTAGCTCAAATGTTAACGTTAGAGATATGGGTACACCACGAGGATTTCGGACATTTCAAAAACTTTGGACATATCCCCCACAACAGAACAAACGAGAGACACTTATACATTCCTTTATTTACGATGCTATCTTGTGCTACATCGTTAATAAAGACAGAAACACTCCAGTACACCCTTTGCTTTCTGTCACGAAAGCTATTGGTGGGTGACAGTTGTTCAGTTTGTAGGGAGACTTCAAGTCCCTGTCCCCAAAGTACAGAATGTGGATTGGTCGCTGAAGAGATGCCAGTTCACCTCCTGGGCACTGCCAGGTGCTCTTGAGCACCAACCACTCAGGGTGCTGGTCCAGCACTGGCAGCCCACTCACTCTGACATCTCTCTATTTGTGGATGAATAGATCCTGAGCATGTGTGAATTGTGTAGTGAATTCTAACAAAAATAGACACCCACGATCTTTTCCTAAACTTAACTGTCCTAACTGCTTTTCCCTAATTTCCTTATGAGCATGTTTTATTGTGACATTGCCCCCTAGTTATCGGGAGATATGATATAAACCTGACGCCATAGTTCGTGACTGAAGGGTTACAGCATTCTCGGTTAAACTTAGACCAGTGCCAAAGAGGTTTGTTCACATTAGTCAGTTACACACAAATGCATTGAGGCTGAAAAATACCTTAACCAAGCACTGCAAATATCAGTGCGTTTTGAGCCTTAATATTGGGAGCACAAACCTTAATGATTTTATTACAAGTTTAATATCAAATTTTCTTTCTTAAACTGATCTTTTATATGAAATGGTTAGAAAAGGAAATAGAACTCTTGTACAATTATTTATTTTGATTTTGAGACACTGCAGCTAAGCGATTACACGCCTGCCAAATTGTATTATTATGGCAGTCTTCTGGGTTGTTGAAATGGTACGCAAAGATCTGCCTGTCTTGGGAGATTTAACCTGACGCCATAGTTGTGTGTCTAACTACATTATGGAAAGATGGCGAAGTATCGTTCAGAGATCTCGCGAGGTGTCTTGCTAGAAGACAGCTTTCAAAGACGTTACCTTTGGATTAGCTAAAGTGTCTGTGTTGCTATGACATCAGTACTTACACACAAAAGCATGGCAGGATAACGGCAACTTCTCCATCACATGTTAACCAATACTACAACATGACAATAACATCTTGTACAATTCAAAGTTGAAGACCAATATTCAAATATTCCCTCTTAATTTTGTCTACGGTAACATATCCAGAGCTAACAACCAGCACATCTTACTGAATGCTACATTTAAATGACTTCACCTGAAATACACAAGAGCCCAGCACACTGATAATGATGATGGATAATGACTACATTTTTCTCAGCCAGTTTAGAGCTGTGGAGCGGTCCATGCTGAGGAGATGAGCTGTAATTTGGGTAATTTTGCTACTTCACCTTTTTCTTTAATGACAATAATTATCATAGGAAAACATCTGTAGGATGGGTTGTTTTCCCTTCCCTTCTTCTCCTTCTTTGTCTGACCAATGTCTTGCTAAATCACTGATGTGTTTCCTATTCTTCCTCCTCTCATCTTCTTTTCTTCACTCACCCTCTCTCTGAGCCCCTAACACAATTTCTCTTAGTACAAACAAAGTTTATAAATAGTATAAAGTATATAGTAAAAGTATTTTTTTCTTAACTCCCCTCTCTCTTTTACTGGATTTTCAAAAAACGTTAATAGGAAGACGTACACACTATATATTGTACATATACGTTATACACTATAATTTATACAGCATTCAGCAGCTTAATTACCGGTACAGGAAATCATTGTCACATTACTCCCAATACTTACAGTAAATCATTTCTTTGGCTTCCCATTCAACAGAGAATCCACTTTCAAAGCCTTGAGTTAGTTTTAAGGCATAACACCTAGTATATTTCTGACCTGTTCTTTCTGATGTCTTCAGACAGTGGCTTTTTGGTTGTACTCAGATTAAGATCAGGAGCTGTTAAAGATGCTTACTGTATACCATCTACATTTAAAGCTAAGCTCAAAACCTTCCTTTTTTTCACGCCTATGTGTGTAGGTTTTGGGTGTATGTATAAATATTAGGGCTGTGACATTATGCTTTGTCTCAATTTGATTATTTCACAATACATGAGTGCCGATTCAATTTGCATTGCGATTTTCATTTATTTCAATTCTAGAAGTATTGTGATTTAACAATTTTGAGTATTGCAATTTTCTTTTCCACTTTAACAAAAAAGTAGAATAATACACTTCCAGAGACAATATATCATGAGACACTTCTAAGAAGAATGCACATCACACGACTTTCATGTGTAAAGAGAAACACAAAATGGATTTTCTGCATTTTCTTCTTTCGCTCTGTTTTGCTGGAAATGGATATGATGTAGTGTAAATTATATATATGTAAATACATATATGTATGTATGTAAATATTAAGTCCTTGGTAAAAAGGAAAACAATCTAGATTAAACATTGTCTCAAACAATCACGATACATGCCATTTTTGATTTTTTTGTTCCCCCACCCCTAATAAATACATACTTTTTAAATTCTATTATCTTTATTGTTATACCACTGCATTGCATATGATTGATGTTGCATATGAAGAAATGTGCTCTACAAATAAAGCTGCCTTGACTCTTAGCACAGTATAGTGTTCCTCAATCACATTTGGAGTTGGGGGTATTTAGGCAGTAAGGTATTTTAGGCCTGAACCTCTTACTCACCCCAGTGGTTTCTCCAGTCGACTGGCTGGTGATCCCACAATCTCCCCAAGAGTACAGAACGTCTGACCCAAAAAGTCCTGGAGGGAAAGAAGGAGTATAGTCAGACCCAGACTAAAAACTATACTACCATTGGAACTAATACATTATATAAAGAATTTGTTTCTGCTTAAGAAACTAGCTTGCTTCAATTTACAGGTCAGAGTTCACAATGTAGCCTCTGCATCCACATGTTTAACCAAAAGAAATGGTGTCTTATGCAATCGTTTGGTTATCGTTAACTTTATGGCAAGTTCTGTCCGCTGTAGCGACAGAAATCAAAGGCTAGCACCATCTATACATCCATTAGCAAGGCCGATAAATTAGCTAGCTAGATAGCAATGTTGGAAGCCGCAGCTACGAGGAGGACATCCTTGCAAATTTAGAGATTAAGTTTTAATGAAATTGATAATTGATTAAAAAAAATGTGATCACAAAATTGTTTTTTTTTAATGAAATGATGGAGTTAATTGGTAAAGAAAGAACTACACCAGAGCTTCATTTGGTGTCAAAAAAAAAATGCTTTTGAGAGACATTTCAAATCCAGCGATTACACATGAACTTGGTTTTCAAGTAATCTCTATAATAATTGGTCAGTTATTAAAAATTGAATAGGCCACCAACTGATTTTATAATGCCAGTGTTTTCTATATGCTATGTTTCTTTGACTTTGGGGACACTGTTGTCATGCAGAATTACCATCATTCTGTAAATTTACCAACATTTGGCTCATTTACTGTATGTGTGGTAGGATGGGTTGGCTGTTATGCGTTTTACACTCCAACTCACTGTCATCATATTCTGCTGAGTGCAGACACAGCTTCTGTTATGATGTGATCATTTGTAAGGAGGATTTGCATTTTTTGCTTAAGAAATCGACTGTTTTTTGTTTTGGGGATAACTTTCTGTCTCTGTGCTGCTTGCTTGTTGCATTGCTAAGGCTGGACTATCATTTGTTTTGTTTCAGAGATGGAATTGTCATGAATAACTTTCCCAGTACTATGGGAGAGGACACAATAAGTTAGGCTGGTAGTTTGCTTTATTTTCCCAGCGAGGGAAAATGTGGTCAGATGGCCAAGGTTTGAGAGCCACGGTTTGCTACTGAAAAGACAAAGATGCATGTTGTAGTGCCTCTACTCACTACTAGGATGTGGGAAATTGTACTTTAAAATTAAAGCACAGAGTGGATGTTGCAGCCCACCTGTTGGGAGCCACTGGATTAATGCATTGTGGAGGATAATGGACAAAGAGAGATGATGGAGGGATTCACAACACCATGAACAATGACAACAAACGCTACATTATTTAAATTTTAATTTTAAAAAGATTAAAGTTGAGTCAGAGTGACATAGTTTTAGTCATGTCTTCAACTGGACACAGTCTCTCTGTATCACCCAGCACTGGCCTGGTACATAAGACTCCCAAAGACAGATTTCAAATCATACAATTTGGTTTTAACACACTCTTTTTTTAAATTAATCTCAGCAAGGATTTGGGAAAATCTTTGGTCTTAACAGACAGGTGCAACCTAAATAATTCATCCTCATACTGTAGAGTGTTTAATTTCAGCGAGTCTCTGGTCTGTTATGCCCACTGATTCCAATGAGGGTTAGAAGGAAGAGCCTGGGAATTCGCACCATCTTTAAAAACATGGTACAAAAGCTAACAACTGAGTATTTATTTTCATATTGTGGCCGTTGTGGAGCCCTTCAAGACTGCGACAATGGTTAAGAGCTGCACAAATGAGTTGGCTTAGCTCTCAGTTTTTGTTTTCTCTTCCTCCTGAGTAAAGGATTGTTAATGTCAGACAGCAGCCATGCAGTGTCAGAAGTGAGAGAGATGCTGGGACCTACGTTGAGTTCTGCAGGCTTCCAGAAAGGTTGAGCAGCAGCAGCAACAACATTAATGAAAACAACGACAACAGCAATAACAACATCATCACAACACTATACCAAATACCTAGAACTCTTAGCATTGCTCAAGATGGCCAAATACGAGTGACAACAAGACAACATGCTATGCCAGAACTAAAACCCAAAGCACACAGGTAGAATTGAAGCTAGTGATGAAAACAAGCAAACCCAGTCATCCAAATACATCAAATAATCATCCAAACTGATTATTTTAAAGTTTTGTCAATGCTTTCTGTCACCATAGTTTCCAGCCTTGAGTATAAAAACTTATCTTGTTCTAGTTAAACAAAAATGATCATGTAATGTAATATATTGCTTAAAATGGAAACTAACAAAGCATTGCATAATCCAAGCTTTTCTACATGACAGTATAGCATGTTATTGCACAATGCCTGCAGAATACTACTAAAACAAATACAAACATTAGATAAGACTTAATAATAGATCTATAGAAATATAATTAGTATAGTCAAAGCACAATTACAGCATGCATAAACCTGTTTAAGTCTAAAAACAAAGACATTGAATAAAGAGAAATAAACATTTATATTTGGATACGTCTACTGTACAATCAGGCAATAAAATGGGTTTGCTCTATTCCATCAAGACGATACCATGCAGCAGTCAACAGAAAAACATCAACATTGCCACCAATAGACCACTGATAAAAAAGACTTTGCCCACTCTCAAATCACTTTGAACACCATATTCTATTAAGCAGTATTTACTTTTTTTCATGTTCACAGCCATTCAAGCCAATAATTCAGATTTTACTCAAGACTGGCCTCCATTTATCAGTGGTTCAAGGTCACAATATGTGCACTCACATGTTTGGACAGGTCTGGGCTTTTGGAGTCGACATCATACCTGAAGGTAAACAAAATAAAAGCAGCAAAGCCATTTTACTTCAAAAACTATAGAGGAAACTCTTATCTAAATGGGGACATTTTGATTAATATGCTCATAAAGGCAAGCTTTTAAACAAACGCTGGTGATCTGTCATCACAGGGAGCAGAAAAGAAATACTTTCACCACGCTTATCTCATTTTGTTGTAGGTTTAAGGACATAGTGTGTGTCAAACGTCTAGGGAAGGCAAAGGGTATGATGGCAATTGAGGAAGGGTATAAATTTAAATGAAAAGTAACAAAGGAAAAAAAGGATAACAGGACAAAAAACCACATTATGTACAGAAGTACACTCATGAGAGATCAAAAACAGTTATCACAATTCACATCACACACTACGAGCCAAGAAAAAATGAGGACAGGATCTTAGTATCGTTTCAGATGTTACTATATGCGGGCAGAATAATTGGGTAAGGGTTCAACAAGACCTTTTTTTCCTCTTCCATAATAATGAATGGTGGACGTGGTCTGATTTGCATGTGAATATAAAGCTTTGAAAGTGAAGGAAGTGGACCATATGTGATGTACGAAGATTAAACACTCAATGAAACAATAAATCCTTTTTGCGTGGAAATTATTCAGGCTGCACACGCTACATGTTTCTCTTACTATTAATTTAAATAAAAGATCAAGTGCTATACTACAAAGTTGCCAAATTGTATCTATTTTTATATTCTGTTGTGGCTTAGCTGTAGAGGATGTAAAGGCAAGTTGTGCTAAGGGTCTCTGTATTCAGGGGCTCTGAGGGAATGGTTGTTTATGTGATTTGAAATTAAGATTATTTGTATCCATGAAAAAGCTTAACCCCAGCAAGTGCTGAGGCAGCCTTCTTTGTGTGTCCCGCCTGTCAAGAGTTTGCAGTTAACCCTTCATGCCAGCCAACAACAGGCTACATACAGTTTGCAAGAATGATGACCACTCTTGTGTCAGAAACAGATTTATTTGTACGGAGCAATCATAAATGAAAATCACGTCACAAAACGAAACATGAGGTCAATTGATTGTTTAGCTAAACCACTCAGTTCTCACACAGCACATTCGCAGGTTACAGCAATAACGTTGGCAGATTTTCCATTGAAAATTCTTTACATTTCATAAAAGATTGGTCTTTGATTTTACACAGAAGTGAAAAGCAGGCTCCACATTTATGGATTTTGTTGGTTAAAATGATGACTGCCGGTATAATTTTTTATCAGTTGTGGGTAGCTGGAGTAAGCTTCTGCCGATGCAAAAACACCATGAGTTGGCTGAAAAGTCCATTTTCAGCTGACTTTTTATGTTTCCTATTGACATGTTTTAAAATGAGAACCTTCATAAAGGGCTCTCTTGAATATGCAATTGATGGCTACATACTGTACGTCATATTGTATTGAAAGACTGAGGCTAAACTATGTGTCCCATGCAAAAAGTCACATCCTTATGTAGAGAAATTCAAAGTGTACCAGGCCTGCTGTGCCTAGTTACTAGGGATTCTAATTTAGATTTTTTTTTCTGACCTACCCTTGTTAACCAATCATTAACCATTAACAGGGGTGGAGAGGTGTGTTGCTTATGGGTGTCCAGACCTAAATGTTTTAGGTCTTTAAAATACCTTCAACTGTTCAACAACTACTACTTCTTACTACTACTATGCTATTCCCTAATAGAATTATATAATTGAGTAAATGTTCTTATGTTGGTCTAATATTCAATTCAAAGTGTTAAAGACCACATTTACTTGGCATCATTAGGGATTTGGAGTTAGAGCAGCCCAAATTAGTTTGGCATTTTAATTCAAATGAAGCAAATTTGTCAGTTTATGCCAAATTCCTATTTTATATTTCTATCTTAATTATGTAACTTAAGAATAGAAACATCAGACAAGTTTAGCCTCTTTTTAGGAGACAGGAGTAAAAATTTGTCATCCTCATAAATTATTTTGTTTTGGTTTCAAAATGATGAAGACATGGATACCAAATTGGATACAAGCTCTACAGGATGGTTGTTTTCCATGGCAACTATCATGTTTTTCCCAAATTATGTACAGAGTTTAAGCATTCTTTTATCAATTTGCTTGAAAAACAGTGCACATAGTTGCTGTAAATGAGAAAGGAGCATGCCCCCGGAATCCCCTAGATTTGGGCTGATTCCTGAATATTTATAACGTCTGGCCCTGCCCCTGACCGTTAACCGGCAAGCAGGCAATTGAGTTTCAGTTTGCTTTTAGCATCCTTGGACAGTTGTGAACTTGTACCAGTCACACAGCCACAATGTTGCGTGCATTGTCATGGACATGTGCATTCACTTTAACAGTAAAAATGAAACTGCTTGCATGTAACGTATGTCCGAGCCTGTTTCTACCGTGTCGATTATAGTAGTTTACCTGCAAGGTTGTTAGCTGTGTGCCTGACTAAAGTACACACTCACAAACGCAACTTTCCACTAGGAAGCTAACTATCAGTTAAGAAAAAGATTGTATAGCCCATTTTTCTTTAATCAGCTTTTTTAAATTACTTTTTAGAACAATTTTTAATTATATTGTTTTTAACTGTTTAACTGATAGTATAATTGGTCAGAAATATTGTTATCAGTTAATGGTTAAATAGTAATTATTAATATACCTACTAGTTAAGGTTGCTAATCTGATCTCTGTTTTGGGGGCAGTGTTTTCCAAACAGTGATAAAGGGCTCTAAATTAGCACAGCGGAGGGAGAGAAATTGCATTGTTGATATGACTTCAAAGGAAATCACTCACAAGTCAAAGCGAAGGTTCTGCTTCTCCTCAAAAAAGTAGTCCAAGATGTACTTTCGAACAAAGTCTGGGTTTAGGGTGTTGTCTATCACTTCCGTTCTGCCAAACTGTGGAAGGAGAAAGGCAAATGGAAGTGAGGAGAGAAAATGATGAAAAGAGAAGCAAGACAACAAAACACTTTTAATAAACAAACACTCTAAATGCTGTTTTCTTCTCTTTCTCAGACTCTCCTTTATATGCATACATTGACAGAGGCCTGATTAATGGAAGTGCTTTCACATGCTGCCGCTGTGCAGAGGAAGCCAGGGTGTGTTTCCTGGTTCCTTGATCCTCACTCCTCTCCCACATTAATTATAGCAAGATAGCTCACTCATTAACCCCGCAGAGAAGAAGAGATAAAGGAAGAGGTAAGGAAATGTGTGGAGAGAGACAGAGAGGGTAAGAAAAAAGGCTAAATATGTATAAAGAAAAGGGGGCAGGTTTGTAAAAAAGAGGGGGAGTAGTGGGAGTGGGAAAAGAGTGGGAAGAGAGAGGGGAGAAAGCTAGTGATTAAGGCCTCCTAATTAGTTGGATTCTCACTCGCAAAAGACCAAATGCAGGGAAATAGGCCAGAGCAAAAGCTGGCAAAGACCCAGGAATGCCAAATGCATATACTATACAAAGTTATAAAAGCCCATTGTTCAAAAAGTTGTTCTTTGGCTGCCATTACATCTCCTGCCCCTGTGGCTTTGTGCATGTACTCTGTCCTCTTGGAGTTCCCAATAAGCGAACTGCACACAGAGACAAACATAGCCCCAAATTTATATGGTTTTCAGTGTGTCAAACATTAAGGAATATGAACCATCTGTGCACAATACAAACCAAAATTATGAGGTCTTGATTTTGACACAGGGCCACCAAACTGAGTTTATATTTCACTTTGGTGACTTTTCTAAACAAATGTGCAGTTATTGACATTACGTACAACCAATTGAAACACAAAGAAATTGAGGCTTTTTGGGGCAGTTGCCCTTTTTTGCCAGGTTTGCAATTAATCTTTCATTGCTCACAAAAACATAATTTCAAAGTTAAATATAACTACGCACTGCATGTGTTGAGTGAACTTCTTTAACATTCAGATTATTTTTTATTTCACAAAGGAAAAGAACAAACTCTTGATTCCAGTGACTCTTACTGATCACTTTTACATTTTCTTAATTTATGATCTTAAGTAAAATATTCTCAATGAATTAATCTTTATCTTTATCCTTCATTCATATTGTTATAACTGCTTGAGCAGTGATGCAGACACCAAATTTATTGTTGTTTTTATGTGTTTTGCTTGCTGCGTCCAATATCAATGTAAAATCCGACATCATACAACTGCACTACTACAACTGTGTTCGAGTCAAACCTTCCCTGTTTTTTTTTTTAACACTGGCAAACTGTACAATTTCAATCAATGACAAGGAAGCCACTTGCAAGTAGGATTCAATCTTGTTTTTCCATAATGTGGACAGCAGGTACTGTAGGTGGATGTGTGAGTTAACTTTGCCTTTTCAATCAGTACAGTAAAAACACCAAATACAATTCAATGTGGGTACTTAGGACAATACAACTGCTATAAAACCAGACACCTCTATATTGTTACAAAATGTTGAACACCTCTTTGATCTCTGTTTTTTTAATGTTATATTTTCACTCACTGACTGAACATCTAAATTTAACCAGCGAGGGAGAAAAGTAGGGATAATGATACTGATATTGTGAGCCACCCATTCTTTCCAAGACAGCCCCAGGTGTTGATGAGGCTGTGAGCTCATGTTAGTAAAGAGGCGGGTGATAGTGAAGATGAGCTCCGTAATGTGATTTCCCTGCTGAGTAGCAGAGACCGTGCGGCAGAGTTCATTAGATGCTGCTGGGCTGCTGGAACTGGCTAATGAGAATATCTGGTTTGAAGTCCCTGACCCACACCCTCGACATGTACCATATAAGCACACAGATGCAGAGCAGCTCACACATGTAGAGTCTACGTATTGACCTGCAGTGTCTGACATTGAAATGTGAACCTGTCCCTAAAACACAGACACAGAAAAAAATCAAACACACACCCACACACACTCTGAGTGACGGGTTTAAAATAAAGGCAACAGGATAGTCTAATCCTTCATTATTTTTGTGGGTTTTTTGTTCCAAACCTAACAAAGATTTAATTATCTTCTTCCCTGTGGCACACATAAATCACCCCTGGGGATCTGTGCCATGTGAATGTCCTGTAGTTCTTTAGCCAATATGGATTTTTATTCTCCTCGTACCATGTTCGGCAGATGGTAGCATGGTGCTGATATAATGAGCTTTGTGGAGTCTTGTGTTCTCACAGTGAGAGGTAAATGACGATGGCGTGAATTAGTGTGGACAAACTGTGTATAATATAGACTTAGCTTTGTTTCTGTTTTGGCCTTCAGTGAAAAACACTGGGGTGTGTTTAAGATTCCTCAAGACAGAGTGAAAGAAGCACACAGGATTTTGAAAAGCCTCCCAAGAATGATAGAGAATCAAGGATATTGAATTTGTTAAGGGAGGAGAAAGAGCCAAACAACCAGCTGAAAATCACATCTTTCTCCCCATGAAACGTGGCATTAAAAATACATCCCAAAGTTTGTTGAAGCTTTAAAGCTATAGTGCAAATTCTAAGTAATGATAAAAAAACTGTTGGCGTGTCCACGTAATACAAGCCTTCCGTGACTGCACTGTGCAGGCGCTGCAGTATACAAAAAGACTTTGTCCTAGTGTTATTTCATCTCGGCCCACTTAAAAATTATCATAATTAAAATCTTTATTTATTTTTTTTGTTAATCAATTTTTATTGTTTCAAGTTTGTAAACTTGTCTGTTAGTGACAGAGGGAAAACAATTACAGGTTCAAGAAACAATAATTAATAAATAAATTATTACACTAAACACATGATCACCTTCTTGTTGGCATAGGATGTTTACACAGTTCATTCCCTAACAATAATAATAATAATAATAATTCACACTGTTACAGAGGTAGCTCTTTTTAAAGCCAAACTCAAAAAGTATTTATTTACAATGGCTTTTAGTACATAGTAATGGTGTGACAATTCCCTGTACTCCTGTTTCTATGTAACCTTTTCTGATTTTACTGTTTTTATTCTTTTCATTGGATGCTATGTTGTTTTATTCTTGGTTCTGGATGTAAAACATTGTGGATACCTGCTGGTTGCTGTAACGTGCTATATTAAATGTTGATTGAATGACTGATTGATAATATCGTGTGTAAAGTTCCGTTACATAATAGACGTGATGAGTGTTGGTGTAGAGGCAAAGTTGCATATGAAAAGGATTCCCCTACTTTGCTTTCTGTGCTATATCCAGAGCTTAACAAGATGTTTCGGCTGACTAAAAGTAACATTGACTGCATGGGTACGGCTATGCACTGACACGCCCACACAGACACACATACAACAGAGAGCCTCTTGTAGTATAGGAGCTATCCCAGCTGCACACAGGTACTCACACAGTTACTCTCTCAAAGGGCCATACATGGGTACTGAAGTGCACCTGCATCACTGCAGCAAGGTGAGAAGTTAAACCCCTGGAGGTCAGCAAAATAAAAGATTTTCACGATTTTCAAGATTACAGGGCTTTGTTAGATTCCACATTTCTTTGGCATTTTGCCTTTATTTGACTGCTGCTAGTGTATAAGGACAATTATGTTTACATAACTTGTTTGAGGACAGATCTCTTTGCTGTTTCTAGTACTCCACTGAGGTTGTGTTGGCCAATAATACTTAGCAAAAGAACAGCCTTACCTGGCACCTGGTAAACATCTCCTACTCTGAATACTTAAGTCCATACCAGTCATTACTATGATTTCCTGATATATAAATGAATCAACAAAACTATTGTATTGTACACGATAACGTGCACAGTTAATATTTTGTGGCATATTAGAATGAGACCGGTTTTCTACACTGCGCCTGAGTTACATAACCTCTAATCATCATCAGTGTAAAATCACCCCTAAAAGTATTTTCTCACCAAATCTAGAGTGAAGCACTGCACAGGATAATGAACATAGTTCTGTGATCTTGCATAGTAATGCCAAATGAGGAGACATTCTTCATCTTATCAAGAAGCTCCATAGAGAGCACCAACTGCATTAACATGACACATGACAAATACTGGAGGAGGTGGAAAGCATCATCAAATGTGACCCAAGCCTAACCGGTGCGGTATGCTAGGGGGTCCTGTCAGAAAAGGTTATTTAAAAGTTCCTAGTGAGTCACCTGTTTGGCTTCGCTTGCTCAGAGGTTTGGGCATGTTACCTAGAGCAACACCCACCACCTCTTACCGATATGATTATAGATGTGACGGTTAACAACAAAATCAGCAAACATGAAAGAATTAAGCATAATTTGATTTGATAATACCCTCAAGTGAAATGGTTGTTATACTAATTATGTTTTGTGTACTTAATTGGATTAAAAGCCTGTCTTACAATCATTAGTTGTAAACTTAAACAGTGTATTTTTGTGAGAAGTGCAAATGAGAGTTTTATGGTAGAAAGATCTTTATGTATGCTTACCACTATGCTTTATTCACACATGCATAAGCATTTTCGCACACACAACAGAGTTCTCCGCAGTCCCTCAGCTATATTTAAATAAAAGCCCACACAGCCATCTGCTTTGAACAAATAAACACAAGGGCTGAGTAAGGATGTCAAATATGGCGACTGACATCAAAGAAAAGTACTCTGTTATTGGAACGTGTGCATAAGCATGCACAGAAATATATTTTGACTGTAATACACACACACACACACACACACAGAGAAATTGGCAGAGATATACATAACAAAAACAGTAGTCCAGAGTTGCAATTATTCATGGATGCATACAGGGTAATGTACAATAGACACAAGCATTAACATTAAATCAAAAACCATAACCATGTGTAATTATGAGGAGTTTGTTACTGTTGATGACAGTGAGCTGGTTGAGTTTTATGATGCTTCTGCACAGGAGGAGCAGAATGTCTACTTTATCTTGTTATCTTGTCCAATGTTTTAGTGTCACTGTCTTTTTCCTTGATTCTACCTTTGAAAGCAATCTGCAGCTCAGCTTTTCAAAACATAAGGCTGGTGCTGTTTTCTATTTCTGTTACTATCAACTGATTGCATGAAAAGACCTAAACTGACAATGAGTCAGTCAATTCCTCAATACTTTCTTACTTTCCTAAGTAAATCCTTCAAATACATTGTTTCAATATAAAAAAGTTTCAGTCATTTCCTAAACCAGCTGGCCACTGTAGTTAATAGCAAAAATTAATTAAATAGGAGTGAACTGTGCATTTGTTTGGGACAATTTTTAACTATGGATTTGTTGTTGAAGTGAGAAATTAAAGCAGCAGATAGTGTTTTTTATTTTTTTTTTATTTTAGCTTGCACGGCAGCTGGATTCTTGCGATATCACGTGAGAATCGCAGTATAACATATCCACGGTGGCTGACAGGGTCAAACACACAACTTAATGAAACACATGCAAATTAAGAAAACATCGTCATAAATTTGAGCATTTAGCTGAAAATACACACAACACAATCAAATACACAAACGCGTTGCAAATACACAAACAATGCAAAAAGAAAAGCGCACAATCCCCAAAATCAAATACAACAACAAAAAACACTGCATCCAGATTACATAACAGAAGTTCTTCAGGCCTCTAGAGGGAGCGCTTAATGGAACAGCTTTATTTTCTACCCAATGGGAAGATAGCGCTCGGCCTTTTTATTACCACGAGTTTACAGACAGGTCTCTGCTGATTAAGTATCAACTGTGACCTGAGCCAAAACACGCCCACCAAACGAGAGAAAACATATCTCAAACATAGACTTAATATTTATAGTCTATGATCTCAAAGCAGTTGCACACCATTTTACAACGGTGCACACTGTTCTAAGATTGAACGTCTCTCTCTCTCTCTCTCTTTCTCTCTCTCTCTCTCTTTCTCTCTCTCTCTCTCTCTCTCTCTCTCTCTCAGTGGGGTCAAAAATCAAATGGTTCCACTTAGCACCCCCTAGAGGCCTGGAGAACTTCTGCTGTGTAATCTGGATGCAGCACTTTTTGTGTTGAGTTTGTGTTCTTTTCTTTTTGCATTGTTTCTGTTTTCGGGGATTGCGTGCTTTTTTTGCATTGTTTCTGTATTTGCAGCGCATTTGTGTATTTGGTCATGTTGTGTGTATTTGCAACGCTTTGCTAAATGTTGCCCATGTGTTGTCAAATTAAAGATGTTTTCTTAATTTGCTTGCGTGTGTTTCATTAAGCTGCAGTGTGTTTGCCCATGTCAGCCACCGTACATATCACACAAAAACTCATATTGTCAGGCTTCAAGTAATGCATTAGTGTCCATTCAGCAGCAAACCGAACCAATCAACATCCAGTGAGGAGCCACTGGCAGCTACGGGCGTGGTTTAGGTGTGTGTGACGCCGCAACCATTCAAGGCCGATACCAATACCAATTATGAGTAGTCAATGAAACCGACAACTAATATTTAAAGCTGATATGCCTTTACAGTGAAAATGAAAATCTAAGATGAAGCAAAGGGCCGCAGGTTGGAACCGAGGGCGGCGAGAACTGAACCTTTGTACGTTGGGCGCACACTCTACCACGTGAGCTACTCAGGCACCCCACATTTCACAATGTTTGCAGTGGACAGACAGATTTCATTTTCAGTCACTTTACTTGTGCGCTATCATTTAATGTTTTACTTTTTATTATACCAGCAGAACAATGTAATTAATAGACAAACAGACCATTCAGATAATAAGTAGAGAGTGGACAGTAATGCTGCTCAGACTGAATAAAGGCTCAGTAAGACTTAAAGCCTTCCCAGTGTGCTGTTTAGTCCCCAAGTGTCAACATATTGATCATTACATTGTGAGGGCCTATTTTTGTTGGATGGAGTGTCCAATCCGAGAATATTTCCCTGGCATTTTGAGAAAAGACAAATATAAGACCTGAACGGTCTTAAGTACAGCCTCACCCGACACACAAACACACAATTACTACAAACACACAGTAAGCACAGCATTTACACACAGATTTATTGGCCATAAGTCATTTCTTTCTGTGAGTGTTTGTGTGTTTGTGTGTGTGTGTGTGTGTGTGTGTGTGTGTGTGTGTGTGTGTGTGTGTGTGTGTGTGTGTGTGTACACTCACCTCTCTCCATTGTTTGGTTTCAACACCTTGTGTATAGAGCACGCATACTGTGAAAAAGTACCATATAAAGACAGGAAGAGATGAAATATTTTGAAAGAAAGAGAAAATGAGGGGCAAAAAGAGAGAAAGGGGGAGATACAATCAGCAAAATTCATCAGATTCCAAAATGGGAAATCAACATGAGGAGTTTTAGCAGGACATTGAACAAATAGACATGGCACTCCGAGCAAAAGAAATATTTCCCAAATCACAGGGCAACATCTTCACAAAACCCATAAGAGATAAAAGAGAAAAAAACAGAAGGCTTTTTTTAGGATTAGAGTACCTACACAGTGATGACAGAAGAGTGCAGATAAACAACCAAACACAGAGTCTCTGTGATGTACTTACATGGATCTGACTTAGAGAATGTGTCTTTATCCAGCAGATTTCTGAAAAATGAAGGAAGAGAATAAAAAAAATTGTGACTCAGTGACCAGGGACATCTTATTCATGCTGACATGTTGCTATCACAGAGATCTGAAGTGGTCAATTCTTATAATTCAATTCAATTCTTCTTTTTTTTGTTGGTAAAATTGCTCAATTCTGTATACCTTCTATACATCCATGTACTCTTAATAAAATGCTATTTTATTATATTATTAATATAAATTATTAATATAAATGCTCTTTTTCCAAAAGAATCTAAAATAACTATTAATAAAAAATGTTTCGTAGCTCTGGGGGCATTTTCTTTTTCAATCATCGTTGCTACTACTCTGACTGGATTCTGATTCTCAAGAAACAAAACAAAACTTTACTCTGTTAAGTGACTTTCAAGCCCTCACCCCTCTCCCTTTAAGATACTTTTCACAACCACACGTGGCATCAAGGAAAGAAAATAGACAACAGTAGTAGGTGGCAATGAAAAATTAAAATTAACACAAGAGGAAGACAAATAATGGCCATTCTGTTCTGCCGTCTGATAATTTTTTCAAATTAAGAGTAGTGGTCTCAAAATGATTCCAAAGCAAGATATTAAATGACTAAAACTTTACTTTCATACTAAAGTTACCTCTATTTTAAAGGCCTTGCAAACCTGCACACCTATCATTCTGACTTTCATTAGACCTATGCTGAGTTTGAAGTTGGGCCGAGATATGTTATTATACCACAAATGCTTCAAATAAATAGACAAAGTAGGTTGTTTATTCATGTGTGTCTCTAGAACAACACAGAAGTGTATCCTCACCTGAAAGCCCCCCTCCAACATGGGCTTTCCTAAACAGTTACAAATCACTGTTGAAAAATACCTCAGTTTTATAATGTGACAACACTATGGTTAAAGGTCCAGTGCGTAACGTGTTTAGTTGTTCATTATCAAAATCGGTGTCACCCGTTCACAAACTTGTCCTTTTTCATGAATTTTTACCACCACCATCAATTCCAATCCAAGTATTCCTATTTGCTTGAAATTTTACATTTCCAATCGCATGAACTGGGGTAGACCAAGGGGGTAAGCCTCTTTTCTCTAAGCGTAGCTCCTATGGAGCCATTTTGATGCTACCAAGCCATCACCTGCCGTTAGAATTCCATTGACTGCCATTCATTTTGGCGCCACTTTGACAGTGAATAACTTTACATCTAAAGCGTCTAAAGACTCTATTTGTCCATTATTTATTTCTAAGGAAACACAACAACGTATTAAAAGGCTCCATTACCTTGAACTCATGTTACGGCTCCATAGCAGACATTTTTGTAAAAATAGGCTAACGATTGTATAATAACCACGCAAATGATTGAGATTTCTCATAGCACAGCTACCAGAAGACTTACAACTTTTAGACACGTTGCTCACGTCACATCTACGTCATCAAGCTCAGTTGGAGGCTTCGCAGTAAAGCTCAGCCATCACCAGAAAAGTGCTTCTAGTATCTTTCACTGGTCTCCGTCCAGAACAACAGGATCTGTTGGTCCATTTCTTTAACTATCTCTGGGGTAGACGCTCCATATTCATGCACCATCTTGAATATACTGCTCCGCTGTCACAAGATCAACTTACAGGTGGTGCTAATTTGCTAATGGGTATCGTCGCTTCACGGCCCCGGCAAGTTTGAAGAAGGAAACATGGAGGACCACATGTATTCAAAATCCAAATTGCAGGAACATGAGTCTTCTTCTTTGTCCAGAAAACAAAACATTATATTGAAAAGAGTAAAAGACCGGCTTTTTGTGTGAAAGCTACCATAGCTGTAATACGTACTTGGAACTGCGTGGTGCAAAGAGTTGATTGCGATATATCATCTCAACGCCAGCTGGGAGAAATTCCTAAACATTGGACCTTTAAGGTTTGCTTAGGTTATCCCATCCTAACAAGTGTAACAAAACTAATCAATGGGTCAGAGAGATGTCAATCAAGCACAGTCTGTGCACACCCACACCCCAGTGTTTAAGTACAGCAAATTATCCAGTAAAGTAAAAAGGCTAACTAAAACTAGCCTACAGTTTGGTGCACTTTTGCAGTTTTATTCAATATGTGCTACTTAAAGGTATTTTTACTGTGTGGCAGGAGATAATAGCATAGATCAAGTTCTGTATGTCAAAGAGATAATAGAGCACTTAAACATGAAACCGCAACTGTAAAATGTCTGAGCCAATGGTCTTTGTAAGGTGCACCAACACACATGCTCATTTATCCATTCACTGACTACAAAATGAGCTGGCATAAAAGCACAGACAATTGTTGGGTTTGGTATCTCGTACAATAGCTGCCTGATTACCAGCATGTCTGTGTGTTTACTAAATGCTCATCTTTCTCTGCCCTCCAAACACCCACCAAGCCTCCCTCTTTGTACTAGCATTCAGAGTGTAACCTCAAACCTCAAAAGATATGTCAGGGTAATGTACTTTTCTGTTTGTTTTGAACAATGAATTTGCATCCTGTGGATTATAGAGAACAAAAAAAATTAGCCTAAATTGTAATTAGTAGCCTACCATTAATTCCCAGACTAATGGTTTTTATAAGTAACTGGTAACTGTAGGTGTTTTGGGACCGAACTGCTCATTGTAGAGCTCCCCTGAGAACTAGCCTAGGGTCAGTTCAGTTTGTATTCGCACAAACAATAGAAACACTGAAGTGAAGCCAGCCGGCAGTTGGGTGTAAATAAAATTTAGTTGCATTTCCCTCTTGCATATGCTGTATGCTCAGTAAAGCCTGGACCGTTACAAACTGTTGTTTCCATTGTCTATTGCTAACTGGTTTTTAAAGATGGCTGTTGTCGTTGCTGCATTGACTCATGTCTTTAATCAATCACCGTCACTTATGGATACTCTTGTGCTGGGAGAGTACCTACTCTAAAATAAAAGGTAAAAAAGTCCCTAAAACAGGCATTGGAAGAATTACAATCGTTCCTAATTCTTGCCGTGCCGACACAATAAAAAAGGTAGAACTATCAAATAGTTCTGGTCCGAAAATGTCATGACAGCTAAAGCCAAGAGTTTTAATTTCAGTAGGTACCCCAACACAGACCACATTTTAAATTAATCCTCTGAACCTGAAGTTTGATTAGTGTCTGCTGCATTGATTTACAGCAAAGGTTGGAGACAGAAAATTATAGGCTTGTGTTATGTGAGGAGGAAGTACAAAAAGTTCACTGTCAAGGGTCTCGTTAAAGCTGTGTGCTTCTCCGCCCTCCGTCTTGCTCTATCATGCATCGTCTTTCACCTAATCTTCCAAATTATTTTTTTTTATACATGCTTATACAGTATGTGCTACATGAAATAAGTGAAGAGACAAGACAGGACAATTACCTTAACCATTTTACCCATACATCTTTATATAGCATAAAATTATACACAAAATATATTGATGATATTCCTCTATCCATGTAAAATTACATGGATAGAGGAATATTATCAATATATTTTGTGATTTTAAGTTATTTTTGAAAATATGTACATTAACCTCTACACCATGCAGATTCTGAGTGTAAAGTTAATAGGTTAATGAAGGACTGACAATTACGTTTATTGTTAGGGTGCAACCTCTAGTGGCTC
This sequence comes from Percina caprodes, assembly GCA_013375575.1. Taxonomy (NCBI): domain Eukaryota; kingdom Metazoa; phylum Chordata; class Actinopteri; order Perciformes; family Percidae; genus Percina; species Percina caprodes. The sequence goes on along the minus strand of JABXJD010000882.1, from coordinate 41,428 downwards.
TAGTAATTATCACGAGAGCAGACGAGGAACTGAGGTGACAAAGTATAAGAGAGCCAAATTCAATCTTTTGTTTGAACTTGGCTTAAACTTAACTAGTTCCATTTCAGAGCATTTAGTAGTAGCAGTAAAACTGCACATATTATAATAAATATATTCAGTGTTCCAACACAGAAACCAATTAATTATTTGGAAAATTGTTCATCCAATGCTCTCCTTTATATATTTCTTTTTTTTAAAGCACTTTCACCTACTCTTCCTGAGTTTTTTTTTTTTGCATTTTCAAACCTCCGCCCATGTTTCGTGTGTTGGTGTAACACCTCCATCATGCTTGCTTGACCTTTTCATTATGCCTGCCAGAGGCTTCTGTGGGTCCAACACTATTACCCACCTTGTTTTCTTTTGCTTGCTCAGTCACTACAGTGACATGAGAGCCCTCACTCAAGATGCCAAAAGCCCACTGGTATCTCTTGATTCGTGTATTGTTTTTTATTTCTTGTTTCATTTTCCTCAGCAATCTCTCCTGTCATAAATCTTCGGCTGTTCTTTCATCGGCCTCAATCTATTTCGGCTTCTGTATTTCTTCCTACCTCCCTTTTATAGCTTTCAAGAGGAATTTGAGAAGACCAATAAAAAAGAAAAAACATGAAATCCGGAAATCTCCTGGTTTTCGTCTCACGTTCAAAGTTACAAAGACGATACTTGCTGTTGTTCTGGGATTGAAGTGTTGCAACATCTGAATTTGTAGGTGCAGAGTCCAAGGTTTCAGGCACACACTGCACTGACTGAAGTAATTTCATCCTAATAACAAAAATATTACACGGATAAAACTCTAGAAGAGGAGAGAAAAAAAATGGTTTTCTGTTTATCATGCTGTTATGCAAAATGTCTTAGGAAAATGTTGTTAATAACTGGATTCTCTGTTTGCTTTAATTTATTAAGCCCTTCTCTAAGTACACATTCAGTTATATATACCAAGTCATCCTAACTAGCACACAACTAGATGCAGCAATTATTTCCTCTCCATTGTCATAGTTTGAGTGTAAACCCTCAAGTAAAAACAACATTTCACAATATAAATATTATGAACTTTCGTGTAGTATCTTGACCTCTGAAACTATGAAACCAGTCAATGTTTGCTGATGGGGTGCAAAGATTCCCGTAATGGGAATGTAATGTGAACCAATCAGATTTGAGCCAAAGTCAGTAAGAAAGTTATCAAAATCAGTTCAATTCCATTCATAAAAGAGAGTTGTGTCATATAACAAATTAGAAACTTCTTCCAAAAATCTGTGCACATGTAAAAATAATTTTCTCTTTTCCTTTTAAAAGACAGAACTGTGAAGGCTGTGGAGGAGGTAGCTAATTTTCTCACTTCATCTAAAAATGATACATTCCTTCTAATAAAGATAGTGTAGGAGTATAACATTTTATGTGTTCTATTTTTATTTTAACAGCTGTTAGCTCTGATTGCATCAGATTGTGTTTCCTTGCCTGTCTTCACAAATTAGAAGAATCCAAACCAGTGTGTAGCCTATAAAGGTTGTCACAGAGTGCCTTTACATTACTCTATACAGAGCAAATAAATAAATGTCAAAGACAATTTTACTGCATAGGAGCCGACTGGAACACCTGTGTCTGTGTTGAAGAAGCCAGTTAAAGACATGTCTTGGATTGTCTCCTGAGCATGCTACGATAAGAGACTTGTTGAGTATCCAAAGATCTGCTGTTTGCTATATTTGACTTCTTTAGGAGTTCTCTCCCTTCATTTTTCATTGAAAATTGAAGACCTACAGTAATTATGACACAGATCCTGTTCAGGTATAACTAATATAGTCATAGGACGTTTATAGGTGCTAGTTATCGATGATTGTTTTAATATTTTGATTTTAATATATTTATGAAGTTATGAAATCGTTTCCTATTCTTTTAGTACAAGAGAAATATAACCATAGTATAACCATAGTAATTTCTTTTGTATTTTTCACATTACTCCTGATCCTCCCTAACCCATTCGGTATTTGCTTCTGTGAAAGTGAGTAATGACACTAATGTCAACCATTGTGCACTGGTTAGTTGCCTTGCTCAGTAGAACAACAGCAATATTCACAGTGGACACTTTACATTTGCATTTTTCTGTCATAACTTTGTTGTTGTGTTTGTGTGTACTGTAGTGTGTGCATGTGCAGACATTATTACCCAAGCATGCAACATCCAACCAATTTTTATAGTATTGCCTTCCTTTCTCTCTGTCTTTCCTAACTTAGTTCATGTCTGCACACTGGTCTAAAATGAATCCGCCCATGTGACATCTACCACTACCTCCTCTCTATCTTTGCACTTTCCACCTCTTGTTTATCTGTCGGCTGTGAATTATCCCTCTAATGCTTATGTTAAACATAGGCTTGAATAGCTTTGATCCCTGTCCCACTGCTCTTTATTTTCAAAAATTCCCTCAATCAATACATATACTGTATTGTTTTAAATGCGACCAGCAGCCGGCTTAAATCACTTCCAGTCAAAACATGCCAGATATCACGGGTTCAAATAAAAAAAAAAAAAAAACTGCATATAGTGTTAATGTGTGAGAAAACTCTGCCTGGTATGCATTATTGAAGCAAACATTTTTACTCATGATTAATACAGTGATATTTTGACGTGATAAAAGATTTTTTGGAAACAAAGACTCTCTCATGTTGCAGCTAAGGCAATTTCGATGTAGTCTGACTCTTGCTATCCTATGAAAACATTTAGACCAACAGTAACTTTATTTTAGGACTAATATATTCGTGATCTCATGTTAGCTTTTCATTAGAGGCCATCTTTTATAGTCAGAGCGTGAAGCTGGCCAGCAAACGCCACATAGATGCAGTATATTGTTACTCTAATAAATAATGATGGAATGCTAACTGGATCTGCCACTCTGTAAACAATGTTGCTCTGCATGTGGATAACTTTCTGTAGAGCATGATAGATGAGCAGCCTATGTTTCTATGGTGATGAAAAACTACAGTAAATCTTTTCTATGAAGCTAAACAACCAGGTTTAAGCCCATAGGTGCACAATAAGCGACTAAACTACTTTTGTGAGACAGACCCCTGAACACATTGTAAATGTTGTCTTAAATTGTGTACAGTAGTTTAAAGGTTTCAGTGTGTAGAATTTAATGGCATCTAGTGGTGAGGTGGCAGATTGCAAAGAACTGAAGCTTCTCCCATGTTCCAAGCGTGTAAGTGAAGTAACATGCCTGACGTGACATACACCTTTTCGATTGGTTCATTTGGTGCATTACATTGTGTCATTAACTACACGTTGAGTGTCACAAAACTAAAAAACAAATAATGGAAATTATGTCAAAGGACAGCTATCTATATTATAGGCCTATCTATTTTTAAATGAAAGGCTTTTACATATTCATTAAAACAATCATCAAAATGAGAGACACTTGGTTTACGTCCATTAGCGAACAATGCAATAGAAACAAAATGAAAAGACTACATAATTACAGCTTAATTACAAATCATTGTAATTACAACAACATCAAAACAAGTGGAAAGGCCAGGAGAATATAATTTTACTTGTTCACTATGAGGGGGTCATTTTCCATTACTGTTGAATAATTAAAATGCATTTGGTGCCATTAAACTATTAAAAGCTTCTACTTTTGACATGTACACTTTCAGACCTTTTGCTCTAGACCAGACTAAACCAATTTCATATCAGCACACCCACTCTCAAGTGCATGATAATTGCAGTCAGAAAATATAAATACACATAACTGATGATTGTCTTTTGGTTTTACATATTATAAATAAAATGGAGGAATTAATCATTGTCATAAATTGAGCTGTGCGCAGTGTGAATTTAGCCAACTTTCTTTTCTGTCTAAAAATATGAAAGACAAATGAATGCAAGATAAGATGGAGGATCAGCCATTTGTAAGGAGCAAATATTCCTAGTATGCCTGCATTTGAAAAAGGTAAAAAATAACAAGATATTAGTATTGCTTCTGAAAGAAAAAGTAATCTTGGTGTCAGAGAGGGGAAGGTTCCATACACAGTGTTTCACCACATGTGCAATCTGTTGTATACAATGGCCCTGCACTGCCCACAGACTTTTAATGTGAAAATTCTGGAATTGTTGAGATTTATTCATTAAAGCTTAACGTCATTCTTGGAAAAAAGCAAAGTATAGCCCCTGATGTGACTTGCGGTACTAATTCATTTGGTCCTGTGGCAATTAACATACTTAATTTACCTTGTGAGCTGTGTTTTTAACGTTATTTGCATTATTTGTTTGTGCCGGCAACACCCTTGCCTATTTTTTTTTCAAACTTGGCCATTATCAGTATGCTGGCTTTTAAGAGAACTTATGGTACTTCAAAGTTTAGCCAAAATGTAACAAGCCAATATATTGGTATCCAGGAGGCAATTGAGTGAGGATAAACCAGTTTAATCCTCATGACAACCATCCATGTACAGTACAGCACATGGATGAACATATAGATGTGTATGAGGCACTCAACAGGAAGTAGCACAAGAAAAGGCTGTATTATCTAAAGCTTCAAACACCAACACCTAGCCAGCAGAAGCTCAATCTGAGTGTACTCCAATCTAGGTCTGCTGAAACAAAAGCTCATCAAAGCGATTATTTTATCACCCTGTGTCAAATTCAACCCCCGCAGCATATGCTTTCCTAAACAGCGGCCCCAAGTCAACAATGGTCCTGCCCTAAATTTTGAAGTAAACCTCACACAACATTTCATTAGATGAGGTGTTCATCTTCAGCAATATGCAGCCAATATGCAGCCACTAAAGAGTATATGTCTTCAGGGTTGCAGACTGTGGTAATTACTGTAAAAGTTTTTACTAATGGTGAAATCTCCTTATCCTTTTCCACAACGCTGTGAACAGAAAAAGAAAGATGCATATAAAATTAGAAAATGTTTGATAAATTAGAAAAGATCACGCCACCATTTTACAAGAAGATTATGCAATTAAGCCTTAAAGTTACAATCTCAAATAATTATGTTTTATTTTCTATGGCAATAAGCAGTAATTGCAGGTGTATGTAGTCATCACTTGTTTCATTGTTTGTTAAGGCGTAGTAACCATTTAATCGCAAGGCAAGCAGAGACTGGAAAACAGAAGTGAGTTGAAGAGCAAGTCGGTTGTAATAGCTCCGACTACCTCCTCTGGCAGACCAACCAGTGATAGGTGATAGAAAATGGTCACTAAAGGCCGTTTCCTACTCTGTACCCTACGCCGTTCCCTACTCTGTACCCTACGCCGTTCCCTACTCTGTACCCTACGCCGTTCCCTACTCTGTACCCTACGCCGTTCCCTACGCCGTACCCTACGCCGTACCCTACGCCGTTCACTACTCTGTACCCTACGCCGTTCACTACTCTGTACCCTACGCCGTTCACTACTCTGTACCCTACGCCGTTCCCTACGCCATACCCTACGCCGTTCACTACTCTGTACCCTACGCCGTTCACTACGCCGTCCCTACGCCGTCCCTACGCCGCACCCTACGCCGCACCCTACGCCGCACCCTACGCCGTACCCTACGCCGCACCCTACGCCGTACCCTACGCCGTTCACTACTCTGTACCCTACGCCGTTCCCTACGCCGCCCTACGCCGCACCCTACGCTGCACCCTACGCCGTTCACTACTCTGTACCCTACGCCGCTCCCTACGCCCCCTACGCCGCTCCCTACGCCGCACCCTACGCCGCTCCCTACGCCGCACCCTACGCCGTCCCTACGCCGCACCCTACGCCGCCCCTACGCCGTCCCTACGCCGTTCCCTACGCCGTTCCCTACGCCGTTCCCTACGCCGTTCACTACTCTGTTCCCTACGCCGTTCACTACGCCGTTCCCTACGCCGTTCCCTACGCCGTTCCCTACGCCGTTCCCTACGCCGTACCCTACGCCGTACCCTACGCCGTTCACTACTCTGTACCCTACGCCGTACCCTACGCCGTTCCCTACGCCGTTCCCTACGCCGTTCCCTACGCCGTACCCTACGCCGTTCCCTACGCCGTTCCCTACGCCGTTCTACTACGCACCCTACGCCGTACCCTACGCCGTACCCTACGCCGCACCCTACGCCGCACCCTACGCCGTCCCTACGCCGTTCCTACGCCGTAGCCTGACATTCACCTCTCAAATAATTTAACTACACCTTGCGGCCACATCAACTGTGATTGGTCCGCTTGGTAGGATTGCATTTCCCACATCTATTTCTGGGTTCTCCTTCTCCATAAACAATATGTAATCAAGGAGAACGTTAACTTTTCCTGCTACAGATTACCGAACGTGGTCAGAAAGCATAGGGAAGACAATTTGTTTTTCTCACTATGCCTCTAGAGTTGGTAGTCGCTCCAAAGCTAATCACCGTCACGCTCTCACTCACTCTCCCACACACTCCCCACACACACACACACACACACACACACATGCTGGCCCTGCTATTATATGGAAGGTCCAATATGCAATATATTTACTGTAATAAATCCAAAAATTACCCCAGTTCGTCATCAGATATTAAGGAAAAATGCTAAGTTGAAGTTGACTATCTTTTCTTACAACAATGCTAATGCCAGTATTTTCTCATTTTGAAATTTCCGTTCCATGACGGAATTTCTGTTCTGTGTTTTGGCCTGTGTGTTGTTATCAACTACCCAGTTTGAAGGCCAAGCCAGGTTGCCAAAAATACCTGTAAAAACATAAACCCAGCGTGCTAAAACTTTAACATTGGTACAACCATGAAAGCTAAAAAAAACAATGTTTCTTAGTTAATAGTTGCATGACTAGAGACATAACAAACACCAGGTAAATATTGGTGACGTATTTGAAAGATGGAGACAACTTAGAGCCCAAAAGGGCGCTGAGTTGGCTAATTTCCTCCTGACCAGGTAAGCATTAGCTTCAGTCTAATTTATCACGGCTACAAAGGACGGTCATTTTATGTCATTTGAACACACATTGACAGTGAGGTCTGTGTGTTTTTAGCAGTTCTTTCCATAATTCTAAGCCAAAAAAGTGGGTCTGTAAGTTGGGTACAGATCTCCATGTGGAGCACAAGCTTTTATGACTGTCAATGTAGCCAGCATCTAACGTTAGTTCCTTGGCTGTGCTGTGAAGTAATATCTGTCTATAAGACAAGAGTCTGGCAACAGTGTTTTGGATGCTGCGGTCTTAACGTGGTAACCTTGGTGAACTTCAGTATTACATATTGCACCTTTAAGGAGACCAATGCACACACCAACACACAAGTATAAACTTCAGGCTGCTTAAATAGGCTATGGCGAAAAGCTCTTTGTGGAGCCGGGAATGTTGCCACAGACACCCAGTTCATAATACAGCAAATGCAATGGAGTTTGTCAGTAAACTATAGGCTCACTCACCATTGCGTTACCTTATTCGGCAATTGCGATCTTTGTGAGTATTACTTTAAATATGCCTTTAACAACACAAATAAACTCAAATGAAGAAATAACTTTTCACTATAGGGCAACAACTACCACTACGATAAATATTTAAATATGTCACCACATTTGCATTAGGTGTTACATAATCCATTTCAATGGGAATGGCAATACTTAAGAGGTTTCAAACTAACTTCCTGAAACTCAACTTCCCTTATGTAAATGAGGTTATGAAAAGATCTGAGCTGCGCGGGGGCAGGGTTTGGGTACGTAATGTATGTCTCTGTGCACAAGAGAATTTGTGAAATCAAGAGAGCAGGAATATAAGAGAACATCAAATCTAAGAACAAGAAGAAAAGGAGGGGAGAAAATGTGCGAGAGAGAGAGAGAGAGAGAGAGAGAGAGAGAGAGAGCCCTCAGAGATTAGATCAGAAATAGAGTATAAAGGAGTTCCTCTTGCACAGGGAGAAGAAACAAGCCCTTGTTAGACAGACATAGCTGACTTTATTTACAGAGATCTGACACAATCCACAATAATTAGACAGCCCCTTTCCTCTAACCTGCGGGAGATTCCTCAGCTCTCCTACTCTAACTGCTCTGAGTGTTGGCTGAGAAAAGGATGATAAATATCAAGGGACGAGTGGTTCTTTTGAAGAGGCGTTTCAAGACATGAAAATTGAACTGAGGAGATTCTTGACTTGGAATTGAGCACAAGTCAGCATAAATAGGCTGCCACAGGCTAATAAGTAAAACTCTGGGAGCTTAACTGGATACTACTACTCACTGATCCTCACTTGTAAAAATTAGTCCAGATTCATTCATTTACACGGTTTTCCATCTGTTATGCATCGTTAGCCTAAGTCTTATGGAAGCTAGCGTGCAAATAGCCAACATATCACAGTATTGCATGCATTTAAATGAAATCAAGAGAAGACTGGGATATTATGCATTTGTCAAAGGTAAAATGTTCCCATCGAAGGTGTATTTTCCTGGTGCAAGATATTTTCCTCTGCACTCTAAACTGAAACACAGGCTCAAGACTGTGTGTGTGTGTGTGTGTGTGTGTGTGTGTGTGTGTGTGTGTGTGTGTGTGTGTGTGTGTGTGTGTGTGTGTGTGTGTGTGTGTGTGTGTGTGTGTGTGTGTGTGTGTGTGTGTGTGTGTGTGTGGAAGCAAGGAGACATAACTGGATATTCATCATCTGCAGAAATTAATAGATAATGAAAGGTCCAACTGAATGGATTTTTGCTAAATGTCCTGTAAGTTTGTACCTAAGCAAAAAAAATGATTTCAACAGCACACAGACCTTTTGGTGAACATAATGGAGCATTTAGCAGCTAAAGATTCAGATAATTCCCTCAAGAGTTGGTGAAGACCAAAAACTGAGCTAAAAGAGAGTAAATATTGGACTTACATATCAACCATTGATTCTCCTTAAACCTGAAATGTTTGGCATTGTGTGTCATAATGTTAATACCATAGCAATCAGCTACTGTTCCTAGAGTGTCCAGATATGGAGACATTTTGAAGCTCCAGTTTTGATTATATTTTTTATGTTTAACAAATCTGAGGCATACAACCCCCTTTCAAATACATTTTCGTAAAAGAAATGCATGACAGTGAAGCTAAAAAATAATAATACTTTTTATATCCCCTAAAAGCCTGATGTTTTGAAAATATGAGCTTTTCATTCAGCTATGACAATTTGTCCCACAAAAAAATCTGAAAAAGACAAAGTGTTTTCTTCAAGGGCATTGAAGGATTGTAAAAAGAGGGCTATCCTCAAACTCTTGATTGAAAATGCATTGCTAGTGAGACAAAATAAAAAAGGGACAAGTGGATGGTACTGTGATCATCCAAAGCGGATGACAGAGGAGGAAAGAGGAGGGGACAACAAGGTAAAAAGAGAAGTGTGTTTAAGAAGAGGAGTTATAGTCGAAGATTAAAAAGTTAGAAGCAGACAGATGAGGAAGGGAGAAAAAGTAACATTAATTGAAGCTATGGAGGACATTGTGGAGGTGGAAGAAGGACGGTAATATGTTTAAAAGAGCGAGAGAGGAGCGTTGGGTAAAGCATTATGCAGCACAGTGTTATTAAAGCTTTCACTGGCCCTTCATCACTGTCTCATCTCATCTTTTCACTGTCCTTTTATTTGTACTTTTTTATTATTGCCGGTGACGCTTTATAATAATCATCATTAATAGATGGTAAATTGATAGTTAATTCATCTTTACTTAATTGTCATTTAACTGTTAGCAAACCATAATTTTACTGTTAAATTATAATTAATAAAATGTTAGTAGTGCTGTAAGTTAACAGTTTATTGTTACACACATTATATCCCTCATAGACTATATTATTATGTTATGTTGTTGCTTCCTGCTTCTTACAGTGCAGACGCTTTGCTGCTTGCTCCTGCCTCTGCTTGCATATTTTTGCTGATAATCTTGCTTTTCCTCTGAGAGAAACTATGAGCAACGGCTCTTGGATATTTATAAATCATTGGACTATACATTTTTGGTAGCCATAGTAGGCTATTGCCATATTTTAACATTTTTCTGCCTGAGCGTGGCCTACCAATAGCTCAAGCCTGTCCTACAGTGACTGCAGCTAAAGCTAATTAGCAGCAAGATGCCTCCTTTTTCCGTGGATGACTACTACAAACTCCTTCAGAAGATTGCACTTGGAAACCAAGGTTCACCTATTAGAAGTGAACGTGGAAGTGAACAGATCTTGTGGAAATGACACCACTTTACCATGGACCCAAAACAATGGACAAAAGCATGCTAACACACGGCTAGTTAGCACCAAGAAGACTACAAAGAAACAGGAGGGCTGTGGAACGGGTAATAAATCAACAAGTGGTAGTCCTCCTGGAACTCGGCTGGTGCGAAGCCTAAGAGTAAATCATTTTCCTGGGAAATGGGAGGACGACTAACGGGCAGGGCACAGCGCCCTGAGATCTGTGATACGACCGGCTGGCCTGCATTATCATCCCAGCAGAGCGCCTCTTCAACCCCTGTACCTAGTCGGACACAGCCGTGGACAGCTGCAAAGGGAAAATAAGCAACAAAATGCCTCCCCAACAACTTTGTTTGCAACAAGATAACAGATATGCTCCTCTGCTGCTGGACGCTGGACAGCCATCTGATGACCGGGATTGCGTCTCATCGCCACACAGCAGGGTAAGGACCAAGAGCAATTCAAAAGTAAAAGCTAACAACTGGGCCTCAAACCCTGATTGTGGGTGACTCTGCTGTAAAAGATTTAAAAACAGTAAAAACACCAAAATACTCTGTTTTCCCAAAGACACGGTGTCTGACTTGACCCAAAGAATCCCAGATATCATGGCAGAGCACCCAACTGTGAAGAACATTATACTACATATAGGGTCGCATGATGTTGTAAAGCAACAGTCTGAATTGCAGAAACTGGACTTTATGGATCTGCTAAACCAAGTCAGTTCCTTAAACGCAGATGTGTTTATCAGTGGGCCTATACCGCCAGTGAGAAGAGGAGCTGAGAGATTTAGCCGACTGTTGGCACTAAACAAATGGCTGTCAACTCAATGTATTGTCCATTCTCTGCAGTTCATTGACAATTTTAACATTTTCTGGGAGCGCTTACATCTTTTTAAAGCAGATGGACTTTTCCTTAACAGGCCAGGAGTAAAGCTGTTCACCTCTAACATTCTTTACTTTCTGCGCTACACTGCTCCCCATCAAGGACACAAGACCAGACCAATCTAAACAAGAGGAAAATAAAACAAAGTTTGGCAGTGATTCACCACAGCCCCCACCTGTGCACAGATTTGACCGTGGGAGACCAGACAGCAGAGATACGGAACCCCAACTCTCCTTTTCACCCGTCCAGCACCCTCAAACCCCCTACCAGCCCCGAATCCCTTGAGGAGCCATCGCTATCTCCACGCACTCTTTCCCCTCTTTCCCCTACCCACATGTTGGAGTTCACTGACCAGATGAAGCAGCTGGTAGATGTTGGAACCAAATTTACCCCCCTTCCTTCACCCATGACTCAACCCCGGACAAAAGTAAAACGCCAGGCACCTCTGCCCGATAAGGACGCTTGTGTGCAAAATCCAGCAAGCAAAAACTGATATGTGCCGGGCCTAGGCTCCAGGACTAGTGACACTCATGACTTTTTCAAAGACAAGCCCGGGCCCTGTGTTTTCAATTCTTCCTCAATTTATGTTGTGATAGGCAATAGAAAAAGGATGGTGAATAAGCACTTAACTGCAAACTTAGCAAATTTAGCATCCATTCCTCGTCAGCCACAGCCTGTTACAAAAAATGAGAACACACTAACACTAGCTTTACTAAACATCAGGTCTTTGGCAGGAAAATCCTTTTAATTAATGATTTTATTATTAATCACAATCTAGATTTTATGTTTTTAACTGAGACCTGGTTAGACCATAATAACAGCGCTGCTGTTCTCATCGAGTCAGCTCCCTAACTTCAGTTTTATGAGCGAGAATAGAGTGAATAAGAAAGGAGGTGGAGTTGCCATTTTGTTTAATGACTCATTCCACTGTACGCAAATATGTTATGGAAATTTTGCTTCTTTTGAATATGTGGTTCTACAGTTGAGATCGTCCCCTCAAGCAATATTTCTAAATATCTATAGGCCACCTAAATATTGTGCAACCTTTATTGATGACTTCACTGAACTGCTGTCTATAATCTGCATTAACTTTGATTGTGTAATCATTGTGGGTGATTTTAACATTCATGTTGACAACCCCAGGACAGGGGACCAAAGAACTGGGTTGTGTTTTTGAGAACTATGGACTGACTCAGCATGTGACAGAGCCCACGCACAATAAGGGGCACACTCTGGACTTGATTGTTTCCAAGGGTCTGAACATTTCCAAGGTTGTGGTGACTGACGTTGCTCTGTCTGATCATTCCTGTGTTTTCTTTAACGGCTCTATCTCTGTGCCCAAAAGTGTCCAAACAAAGATAATCAGAAAACGGTTTATCACTGAAAACACCAGTGAAAAATTTACTCAGCTTTTCTCCCGCACCCGCCCCCTGGGCTCTCAGTCACTGACCTTGTAGATCATTTCAACTGTAAAATTACAAATGTTATTGATGCCATTGCTCCCACTAAGGTCAAAGTTGTCTCTGGTAAGAAAAGGTCTCCATGGAGAAATGTCCCACTGGTGAGAACAGAGAAAAGAGAGTGTCGAAAAGCTGAACGAAGGTGGCGAAAAACAAATCTCATGGTCCATTATAACACCTATAAAGAGAGACTTCGCATTTATAATTTGGAACTGAGGAATGCAAGGCGGTCCTTCTTCTCTGATATTATCTCTAGAAACAATAATAATTCACGTGCTTTGTTTGCTACTGTCGATAGGTTAACAAACCCTCCAGTACCAGTAGCATCTGAACTTTTATCTTCCAAGGCCTGCAATGACTTTGCCTCCTTCTTCAAAGAAAAAATTCAAAAGATTAGACAAACAGTCAGTGCCTCCATATCAAGTACAGGATGTGTGTTGTCACAGTGTTCAAGCAGAACTAGTTCCAATATGACTGAGTTTCATGCGATCAACCATAAAAACCTGGAGGACATTATACAACATCTGAAAACTTCCTCCTGTTGCCTTGATATTCTACCAACGGGTGTTTTCAAAAATGTCTTGAATTGTTTGTCTTCTGATCTTCTACAGATTGTGAACACATCTCTTCTTTCAGGAATCTTTCCACAGGCCTTGAAAACTGCAGTAATCAAGCCACTCTTAAAAAGAACAATCTAGACACATCCCTAATGAGCAACTATAGGCCAATATCAAACCTTCCGTTCTTAAGTAAAATCATTGAAAAAGCAGTTTTTCAACAACTCAATTATTTCTTGTCACTAAACAACAGCTTTGATACCTTTCAGTCGGGCTTCCGACCACACCACAGCACTGAGACGGCTCTCGTTAAGGTCTTTAATGACATCCACCTTAACACAGATAATGGCAAAATTTCAGTCTTAGTATTACTTGATCTCAGTGCTGCATTTGATACGGTCGACCACGACATATTACTAGACCGATTGGAAAACTGGGTTGGTCTTTCTGGCTCAGTACTAAACTGGTTTGAATCTTACTTACAGAATAGGGATTACTTTGTGTCAATAGGTAATTATACATCTGAGCGTACAAATATGACGTGTGGAGTTCCCAAGGCTCCATTCTGGGGCCTCTTCTGTTTAACATCTACATGCTTCCACTGGCTCAGATTATGGAAAACAACAAAATAAGTTACCATAGTTATGCGGATGACACACAAATTTACATAACCTTATCGCTAGGACTATAGTCCAATACAAAAACTGACTAAGTGTATTGAACAAATTAACGGCTGGATGTGCCAAAACTTTCTGAAATTAAATGAGGGAAAAACTGAGGTGGTTGTTTTTGGAGCAAAAGAGGAAAGATTAAAAGTTTGCGCTCAGCTTCAAACAACAATGTTAAAAACAACAGACAAAGCCAGAAATCTTGGTGTAATCATGGACTCTGACCTGAATTTTAACAGCCATATAAAGACAATTACAAAGTCAGCCTATTATCACCTTAAGAATATATCAAGGGTTAAAGGACTTATGTGTCAACAGGATTTGGAAAAACTTGTCCATGCTTTCATCTTCAGTAGACTTGACTACTGTAACGGGTCTTTACAGGTCTCCCTAAAAATCAATCAGACAGCTGCAGCTGATTCAGAACGCTGCTGCTCGAGTCCTCACTAAGACCAAGAAACTGGATCACATCACTCCAGTTCTGAAGTCCTTACACTGGCTTCCTGTGCCCCAAAGAATTGATTTCAAAGTTCTTTTGCTAGTTTATAAATCACTAAACGGTTTAGGGCCAAAATACATTTCTGATCTGCTAGTACACTATGACCCCCCCAGACCTCTAAGGTCATCTGGGACAGGTCTACTGTCTGTTCCTAGAGTCAGAACTAAACAGGGGGAAGCAGCGTTCAGTTTCTATGCTCCTCATATCTGGAATAAACTCCCAGAAACCTGCAGGTCTGCTGCTACTCTTAGTTCTTTTAAATCAATGCTGAAGACCTTTCTTTTCGATGTTGCCTTTCTTTAAATTATGTTCATTTCTTTCTTTTATACTGCACTGTAACTTTTATTCTTGTGTTTTATTTGTTTTACTTTCTTTTAACTGTTTTTGTGTAAAGCACTTTGAATTGCCCTGTTGCTGAAATGTGCTATATAAATAAAGCTGCCTTGCCTTGCCTTGCCTTAAGCATCGGGTAATGATTAAATGATTTTTAAAAGCATTCTTAGATTACAGCATTTTTTCAAAATGACGTTTGCACAGTACTGTATATATTGTACATACACTCACATATACGTATACAGTATATATATATATATATATATATATATATATATATATATATATATATATATATATATATATATATATATATAGTAGTAACCCTTAACAAAGTGTTCCATCCATCTATGGTTTCTTAAAGGCTTACAAACATTTAAACATTACCCGATACCTAATATAGTATGATGGGTATTATAAAGTGTTAATAATGACATTAACATCAACATCAGGTTAGGAAATTAGCACTCAACACCAGCCAAAGGCGAGTACTTTTTCAAAGTGACAGGTGACTTTGCCTTGTATACCAGCCACAGTGGCGGGTGGAGTGGTTTTCAGCAGTAGTCCGTGACACATATAACTGAGCTGAGGTACAGAAGAAAGGAAAGTTATCAGTTAAAAAAATGTGGCGAAATATCCCCGATGTGAAGAGGCCCGCCACGGAGTCAGCAGTAGCTATGAATGTACAAACTGTTGAGGGCGAAGTAAAGAAAAAGAGAAGGTACTTTTCAAACAAAGCGCATTGATGACAAAGGAAAAAACAAGGGAATGGTTAGCCTACCTTCCTGACAACCAGTCCATGCACTGTACTCACTGTCGAACCTACGCATTGTCAGAAAATGCAAACTATTTCTTTGTTAGAATAACAACTAAACTTAAATTAGAGGCAACAAAAGACCACAAGTCATCCAAGTCTTATATCAAGTGCACTGCCATACAGCTGGCGAAGACGTGAAAATTTGAATACCGGAAAAAGTGACTGGTAAAATTGGGCATCCACCAGCCTCTGTGGTAAGATAATTTCCCACCCTGATCAACATATTGTAAAGTTTAAAATAATTGGGAAGAGCTCCTCAAAAATGTTCTGTAATTCATCTTTCTAAAACAAAATGAGCAGAAGGATTTTATAAATAAAGCTTTTTCCATTGCTTCTATCATTTGAGTCTAAACTACAGTGCTGGCATTGCTTTTGTGTCGGATCGATGGCAGAACCATGTAGGATCGTTTTTCCCACCAGTTGTTGAATTATTCAGGCCAGGACTTCCTCTGGGGAGATTCCTGCTCAGCCTGCCAGATAGATGCAGCAAGCTCTGCAGCTTGGCAGGGAAGCTCAGGATTGTCACAAAATTCCAACAGCCTGGATTGTGCCAAAGCACGAGTTGACAGAGGTCAGGTAATGGGCAGCATTGACATTGACATTGACCCTGACAAAGTGCAGTATCTGTTTTTTATGAGCAGCAGAATGTTTTGTTTTCAAAGTTTTAAAGGTAAAAAGTGGCTGATTCTGTCACACAATGGAAATCAACTTGTAGTATCTAGGTAAATTAAAAAATTAAAGTAAGTAGAAGAAATTGTAAGTAAAACAGGAAACTGTATCATACTATGTGCCCCTCCTCAATTGAAAGAAGAAATGTCCACTTCTCTGCCTTAAATTTCTGCTGGAAGTGAATGCAGCAAGGTTCTTGAGATGAAAAGCAAAATGGAAATGAAAGTGAGCCCCATACTGTAAATATAATACCGTAACAGAAAAGTTTTAAAAGCTGCTTCTGAGTCAAACAGTGTAAAATGTGTGATTGTTTTAGCTAATACTAGCTTGGATCAATGGACATAGTGTACCTTTTCAGAATAAAGACACTGGATGTCAGGCTTTGCCCCTTACCTTCACTCTCAGTGTTGCCATTCTCAATAATCCCTTTGCTACGGAAATTGACAACAAACTTTGAGCTAGCAAGCTACATGCTTAAAATGGCAAGTTTTAAAGAAGATTTGGATCGTGCAATAAGGTAGGCCTGCTTGGTTCTTTTGGTGAATGATTGTAAAGACTTATAAAGAATATGTTTACCGCATTTAATATCTAACTGATATGTTTTGGGGCCAATTGGCGGGATTGCTATGGAAGAAGTACACATGGCGATACACTGGTAAGAGAGCAAATTATGTTAAAGCATGTATCCAGCTGATTTAAATAGCTCACGTTACTGTGTTGTGTGAACAGTTAATTTAATATTGTATGTGGCATTTTCTTTTGCTAGGGTGCAAATGCCCAAAAAATAGACAATTGTGACAATTGTGATGTGTTAAAAAAATGCAAACAACCCAGAGCATTTTTTTCTCTCATCCTAGAATGTATCTAGTAAGACCTTACAACGCTGTGTAGTTCTGGCAATGCAAGACTGAGATACTAGCTTCTACAAAAACTGGCTCAAATTATTCACAGGCACAAACAATATGCAGCAGTGTAATAATGTTGAGAATGAGAGTCTACAGCCATGCTAGTAGCTCTGTGGACCTTTGCTTCAATGCAGTTGTGGTTTGAGCTAAATGCTAATGTCTGCATGTCACAACTGCAATGCTAACATGCTGGTATTTAGCAGTTATGTTGTTTGCCATGTTTGCAATTTTAGTTTGGCATGTCAGCATTCTATTTTGTTAATTAGCATTGAAGTATATATACTGTGTATATATATATATATATATATATATATATATATATATATATATATATATATATATATATATATATGTAATCACATCCTTATGAATGCAGCATGAAGAACAAGTTATGCACTGATACACGCACACATGCATGCAAGCACACATCCGTTATCTATTTTTCCTCAGCGCCATAATCACATCCAGTTATCTCACCCACGCACTTTTCACACATCTCCAGCCTCGCTGTTTCTCACAGAACGATCTTGCCCTATCATCCTGTCCTGTATCGGGGCCCAGAGCCAAAGCTGAAATAGCAACGCCGGCTGAGAATAGGCAAACTATCTCACATCTCCTGGGAGTGAACTCAATAATATGTCACCCACTACAAGATGCTGAATGATCCACAGTTTGTAAAATGTAATTTTAATGATGACAGCATTAGACTGTTCATCATCATTATTTCTTAGTCACACAAAAAAAGTTTATATTGTGATTATATTGTCTTTGTCTTTATTTTGACTTTTTGTGGAGTTTTAAGAAACCATGTTCCACAGGTACAGTATGTGAAGTATTTGCAAACTAGTTGTCATCCCATTTTCACATCTCTCTTATTTGTTATTTATTCATCATTCTATTTCCTATTTCAGAACTGTCCATAATGTTCATACTGTTCATATAATAACATAATACTATTTATCCCAGTATCCTTGCACTATGCTCCATATTTAAATAATTTTTATTGAACTCTTCGTTCACTCATGCTTCTATATTGATCTGTTTAGAGTATGTATATATTGTGTATATATTAGTGTGTATATTTTTGTTTTGGTTGTTTTGTGTGTAAGCACAGTGTGAGCAACGATGCTCCAAAGAAAAATTCCTTGTATGTGTCCTCATGCCTGGCAAATAAAGCTGATTCTGATTCTGATCTCAAATTAACTGCACCCATGCTCTGTTTTGATAAATAAAGCCATAGGCGCTGTAATGATGCCTCAAATAAGCATTGTGCTTTCCGTTTGTAAATAATGCTTACTGTCTTCGATGAAAATCATAAAACACACTTTATGTGGTTAAATTGGACATACTGATATACTTCTGAGTTTAGGGACTTTGGTGGTGAACTGCAATGTTTCTGCTCATTGGCTCACTTAGATGCCAATAAGAGAAATACTGGCAGATCCAAACCTGAGGCCACATACCTGGAGTGGGCTGAGCTCATTAGGTGAAGCGTACTGGGTATTGCTTCTAAGCGTAAGCACCTTTTCAGGAAAATGTATTCAAATAATAATACTATTATTTGAATGTGTCAGAACAAGCTTATAATTAATTATACGCTGCATGTGCAGATACATTTCTTGTTTTTATTTTTTTGAACCAGCCAACTCACTAAGTGACTGATACCCATCTTGAAAGTTTTGACACGAAGCAACAATTGGAAGCATCCAGTCACCTGAGTTCATGGGCAATGCCATTCAAAACAAATGAGTTCATTGTATTCCATTAGGATGCATCACCTGTAGTGTATGTGGTCCTAGTGGGGATGAAAAGAGCCCCATAATTTGTAACTGCCAGGTGATGGTTGCTGTCCACAGCTGTAGCTCACCTTCCTCAATACAGAAGCTCTGACTGAGAGCCATTAAATTCCAATTAATCCATCACATATGCCGAGAACAGATGTTTCTACCGCTGCACAACGGTTGCAATCATGCAGCTAAATGACTGTTCATGCATCGGTGTTGTGTATCAGAAGATTTTGATGCTCAGAGTTTAAAGGGGCTGCACTTGATATTCATTGTTGAAAAATGTTTTAATATGCAATTTCCCACATATCACACATGTTCAAAGTACTGCACACTGATTTATTGTGGCACAGAGAGCCAGCAAATCTGTGATTTAGAGAATTTAATGATGTGGGCATATCTTATTATTTTTCACATTATTTCTTATTTTCTGACCTTGCATCTAACTATAAAAACTTTCCTGCATCTGCTCTCATTAATAACAACAATGGTTCCAGTGGATGCAACATGTATGTCCTCATCCTTTATGAAGAAAGTGAAGAAATGGTAATTTTCCATCAGGAAGTTGGTGATCGGTCATCTTATACAAATGCTGCATCCGTTTTCTTATTTGCTGTGAGCTCTATCATGTTTAGTGACTTCAAAAGCCTCTTAGCTTTGTTTGGTTTGTCAGTATCTCAAACTGAGAATCCAAATTAAATAAATTGTGCAATGAAATAATAAAACTCTCTCAGTATAATATAATCCCTCAGTCCAGAGTAACTTTCATATAATGCTAATTAGGGAACAGAGACAAGTAAGTCATGGACCCTGGTCATATGTGTATAATAGCTCCTCCAATTAGACAGATGACTCGAGTGACCCATCATTCCACACATGCAGATTAAACATGACACTCATCAATACCTGACCTAAGGGAAGATTGAGAAACAGTTAGAATTTGGCAGTAGGAACAGTATGCAAATGTGAAAAATGCCTGGTTTCAATGTGTTTATCAGGTGAAATGCAAAAAGAGTGTGGTTTGTGTTATTCCAACACACTGCTGCTAACCAAGATTTGAAAATGATGGCATTTTCATGATTATGAACTTCACCATATCATATCATGCTGTGCTTTTTCAAAACCTTTTGCCATTACGTAAACTCGACTGACACTGACAATGTAGCCATGAACATTGTACCTGTCACAATAAAGCTGGCTGTAAACTCACTGATAGTATTGGGCTTGAAAACAGCAATGATAAAATGTTGATACTGTACCGAAATGATAAAAAATGGAAATGGAAAATGTCGGGTTTACTTTTACAAACAGGAAAATTACTTTTGAGGGTTTCTTTTTAGTATTTAAAAAAATGAAACATGGCAGCCCAATATCTAATAAATGATGGACTAAAGTGAAAAGATTATGTTTTTGGAGAATCAAGTACGCCAAAAAGCTTTGCTAAGGGTGTATTCTGGAGTGAAGAATAATTTGAGCAAAGCATTCATGCTTTTACAGTATGCAAATAAATACAGTTTTGTGAAAAGAAATCCCTGAGGTCCCTTAGGCCAAAATATACTTGTCTGACAGTTGTTTGCAAGGCAATATGAGACCTCTGCTTCACAGCAAGAGTTACAGTTCATGGCTTAGTACCAAATAGAGGTCATAGACTTTATTCACAAACTGAAATTAATTTATTTCTTACCCAACACATACTTTTAGCTATGTGTGTGTGGGTGGTCCTGTGTTACCTTACTCCTTCACCAATACATTTGACTTTGTATATCCAGGACTCCTCTGCTCAAATCAAAGCCCTGTTTCAGCCACTCAGCCTCTAATGCCAGCATGACAGTGAGCCATCATTAACACGTGCAGAGAGTGTTACCACTCTTCCTTTTGGTCTCAACATCACTTATGTTCAGCGGCTGTCAACCGCAGCCTCACCAGGCCTCATTTGTATTCAGAGAGAGTCTCGAGAGCTGAAAGATACGAGCTTGATATAAGTGTGCAGGATGAAATAATTTGATGGGTACAGGAATGGGACAGTTAATTCTCAGCAGCAGAGCTAACAGAGCTGATTATAACCATGGATATGTTGAGATGACAACTGAATGGTGCTGATGTCAGGACCGTTGGGAATTATCAGGTGTCAAGGTCAACTTCACTAGGACATCATAATGTCCTGCAAAAATATTTTCCGGGACATTATTCAACACCATTACTCAGGAACAAAATGGGAGGTTGTGATCATGGTTCACATTTGGTTGGATACTGGTTGGATACTTAATTGGTGCCCACCATGAAATTGTGGTGATTGCATCAATCTTCTGTGATGCCGGGTTGAACATGTGTGTGAAGCATCAATGTTTTAGAATGTGTAGCTTCTTTGAAGCAGCATCTATATTTGAAGCATTGTTTTCTGCCGTGGCTACAACTTTGTGCTCTATCAGAATCTGCTTTATTGGTCAAGCATGAAAACATATGCAAAGAATTTGACTCTGTTTGTTTCTCAAAATTAACTTGCACACTCCAAGGCTTTGATCTTGTCCTTCATCTTTCTCTCCACAACAAGCTGCCAACTGGCCACAGCTGGTTGTAGAGAGGCTTATCCAAGATGGCTTTGATTTTGTCCCTCGTCTTCTTTCTGCCACTGCCTCCACACTGTCCGGTTCCAACCTGATCTTCCGTAACAGCATGTTGAGACTGCTAACCTCCAAAGCTTTGATGCCACCAACCCAACACATCACCGCAAAAAAAAAAGCGCACTGGCTCTGCAGGAGCCTGTTGCACACACTGAAAGATCTCAGTCTCCTCAGGAGGAACTGTCTCTGTCCCTTCCTGAAGAGAGCTTCAGTGTTGTTTGTCTTGTCCATTTTTTTGTAATTAGGACCCCAAGGTACTTGTATGAGTCCAACCACTTCACTTGCTCTCCCTGGATGACAACCAGTACAGGGGACCTCCTGTTCCTCTGTTAGTCCACCACAAGCTCATTGGTTTTGTTGATCTTTGAGGTTCAGGTGATTGTTTGTGGCAAAGCTCTCTGTAAAAATAGTCTCTAAGTGAAAAGAGCATGTGTCTCACTGGAAATATCAATATAGCAATAACTTAATTTACACTTAACACATTTTATTTATTGCTTTAAAGTCTTCACTATTTATTATAATGTGTCTTGACCAACATTGATGTAAATTGCAACTTGTCTGAGGCATATGCATACAACCGCAAGGCAGTCATTCTGGTTGATATCAAACAAGCAAGTAAAGGGAAATAATGCTTTTAAAGTGTGGATACAAGCTCTTGACATGTGTATTTGTAATCTTTTCAGCATGCCCACAGTCCACCTTATTGATTTAGTGAAAGCATTAGTCACAGTCTGTCCATCAATGTGTAGAAGCCGCAGAAAGAAAGGCCAACAAACAGCACTGAACTGTGAAAGATAGTAAATGTGTCTCAGCTATTATGTTTGCTGTCTGCAATGCACTCACCCAAGGTGTTACTAAGAAAGTAAGAGTGTAGAAAATAATTGATTGGTTCTGTCAGGTCAGGAGAAGAGAGTTCTTCATGCTAAAAACATCCAAAGGTCTTCATGAAAACAGCTTCACATAGACATGCCAATACGCTGTCTGATCAATGCAGTTTTGAAGACAGAAACAGAAAAAAAAAGTTATCTAAGCAGAAACATCTCTGATGCATATTTAAAACACATTGCTTCCAATCTTCATAAAGTCTTTCAATTTGTCTCCCAAGTGAACTATGTTGCTGTTCCTTGTTCATGTTCTCTCACACACACACACACACACACACACACACACACACACACACACACACACACACAAAACTCAAAGATATGTTTTTTCGATATAGCACCTTTTACAGACAAAGTCACAAAGTGCTTCACATAATAAACATTCATAAAACATACAGTAAAATCCAACAGAAAATAAACAAGGGAAAAAAGAAAATAATTGTTGAATGACCAATGAAAATTATTTCAACGATTAAAACCTAAAACCCAAAGTTTACAAACAAGAGTCAAAAGCAAAGTGTCTTCAGCTGCTTTTAAAAGCTTCAACAGAGACTACAGAACGTAAGACAGTAGGAACGGCGTTCCACAGGTTTGGAGCAGAACAAGAACTTTATATTGGATCCTAAAATTGATCAGAAACCAATGTAATTGTATAAAATTGGAGTGATGAGCGACATCCTGCTGGCCCTGGTCAACGGCCTATAGCAGCAGAGTTCTGGACTAGTTGTTGATGGTCATGGGATGACTCGCTAAGACAAGTGAAAATGGAGTTGCAGTAATCAAGCTTGTGTAAAACTTGTGTGTGACCACACAACTGTCTACTGGCTATCAGCAAAACAGAGCTAGAAGAAGAGGTGGAACAGAAAGGTTTGATCTACTCCACCAGATTTTGTGTAATGGCTTCCAAGAGGCCAGGTCTGTGTAGGAGATGGTTGGAGTCAGAGAGAGACAAAGAGGCAGAATCATCATTGTTGCAGGTGTTAGAGTGCCATGGTCCCCAGTGCTGCTCCAGCGTAAGAACACTGCAGCAAAGCCCATCTACGTAAAGCCTGTTCACTCCCTATTTAGCCCCATTATACCAAATTTGGTTGCAGTTCCACCAGAGTTCCACTTCAGTGGACCTGGGGGTGAACTTCAGAAGCCGGAAGTATCGAGAGAGTGGAAGTTCTTCCCTTATTAGAAATTCTTTGACTGCAGCTTCTATAAAGTGAGGTTTGAGAAGTAAAAGGAACAAGATATGTATGGCCTCAACAAACAAAAAAACCTATGAGTGAAAACTGTTCCACTAAAAATGTAATGCAAAAACTATAAGCTGATGATTACCATAGCTAACAACCCAGTTGCCGAAAGTTTTTGTACGTTTCTACAAACTAGATACGTTGATATGAAACATATTTGGCACCCTTTATTAGAGTGCTCCGGAAGATCTGGGTAAATGCATGGGTCAAAAATCCTAATTGACACAGCGCAGTGGAGATAAATCTCGCAATGTGAGACTACTCTTTGGGTATTTAAGGGTTGTGTTTAGATCATCAGGCGTAAAGACAAATGTCTGAAAATTATAATAAAGCTATGGAAGTGAAAATCAACTTTTTGCTTTTGCTCCTTTGTTTTGTCTTACTTAAGCCAATATCATCCAATTGACTGCATGAATCCTCCCCTGAACAGCAATGGTCATACCTCAGCAACCATAATTAGGTTTGTCTATGTAATTTTTTTCATTTCCAAAAAACAAAAATACAGGAACTAAATAGTTTGGACTAGATTTCACAGTGTAAAGCTAGCTACAAACTAGTTTACTACCCAGTAACCAGGCATTACTTCCAAGGAGTAGCATATGATTTGCTTACTACATCATTTTGTGGGGCTACAGGTTACATGAGAAAAAGAAAACAATAAGACATAATTTTACTTTATTGTTGCTTGTTCATATATGTTTCTATAGTCAGTAAAAATCTGAAAATAATAAGAATCTGATCTTACATGTTTCTTTACAATAAACTGGCTCTGCCCTGCAACATAAGAACAATGCTTACTGCTTCATGTCTTTTGTCTACACGGATCATTAACAAGTGACTTTATTGACTGGAAGAAATGAGTCTTTTCATCAATATTTGAGACCCTTTGCAGGGTTCTCTTAGCTTGCCTCATTTCATGATATAGCAAATATGAAAGAGCATATAGTCTGCTAGTACCCTGTTTTCTAGCTTATACTTATTCAATAATAGTTAAAAAAGTACTTTCACTGTCATTTTGTTCTGGGTCCCCCCCTAAAGGTAATTTGTGTGTTTCCTGTACTGCTTTACTTGACCCTAAAGGTGCCCAGTAAATATTTCCTTGGTACCTCATATGTCCAAAATATTTAAACTGTAACTTGTGGACTGTTATCTAAAGCATTTCAGTTTAGAATTCTCAAGAGGTTTTATCAACAAGCCCCAGTGTAGCTGGAAGTGTCTGTTCATTTAAGTTGTGCTTTCCCTTCAACACTTGGGTTTACTTTGAAAGGTCCTCATTTCCTGTTATTTACTGGTTATGCTCACATTGCACAGAAATATTGCTACACATAAATGATTGAGACTAACCCCTGTGCTGTTGGTGATAATAAAACTAAATCACCTGATTGAAAAATGTAACATTAATATCACTTTGTCTGCTGGTTTCTCTCTTAACATGCCAGGCTCTAATTTGCATTTCTTAATGAATTCACTCCTTGTCCTCCAGTTACTATGCAATGATGAACATATCCACCCCCATATGCTTCTCATCTCAGTCTTTCTTGGTTTATGTGCTCTTCACCTTCCCCACTGTTTCCTCACTCCCTGCCTCTCCATAACTAATTTTCTCTAACCAGCTTAAGGCAGTTGGGTTGTGTGGCATCGGGCAATGTGCCCAGTCGGTTGTGCCACAAAATTACTGATGGCATGTGTGTCAGATAGAGAGAAAGAGAGAGATGGAGGGAGAGAGGACAGAGAGGGGTTTATCTTACTTTTGGTGGTGGTGGGTCATCTGCAAGATGATTATGTTGCAGTTTGCAAAGCTGAGCTCATGTTTTATGCACCACATTCTTCATATGGTTAATTAGCTTCCATGATGCTTGTGGTGCAGTCCGTATTCACACCAAAAGTGCTCAAACTGATGATAAATGATAAACTGTGGCGTCAGATATCCCAAAGGCTTTTCCACACTGTGTGAGATGCTTTCATAATTGTCCCAGATCCGTAAAGGAACCGATCAGATACTGAAACTAGGGTCCCCATAAGCACAAATCTGTATGCAAATCTAGACCATCCAGACATTTAGCAGAATAATTTAATCATAACAACACATGCAATGCAATACCCTGCACTCAGGAATTAAGATTAGAAATCCTCGATGTTAGGCAGCCATGCCCTTACTACAGGAATAGAAACATTATATTACTACCACAAGCCGCCAATTAGCATACGATTCAGGAGTCAGCAGAGTCAGCCTACTCTGACTTCAGTCAATGTGAACTTTGACCCAGTGCTTGTTGACAATCACAACTCTCCCTTCCTGAGCCGTATTTGTTTGCAATCAGCCCCTTGCACATACATGTAAAAGCCAAGCTCTGTCTTATACAACCAACTGGTTTTTGGTTCTACTACTGGTTTGTTTCAGGTCTTGGATTCAGGTCTCAAATTGGGCAGTACTAGGTGGTTTCAGTCAGGTCAGATCTGAAAGGTGTGGGTATGGGCTGGGTTCGGTCTCGGTTTATTGAGCTCTCTGCTCCAATAGCCAACCGTTGTCTGCTCTGAGCGCATCCCCCATTTTCCACTGGCTCTCTCTCTCACACAGTAGGCTACACTGAGCTATTCCCCAAACAAGCTACTTACTCTTATAACACGAGTCATCATTCTCAACCAAGCCATGTTTTTCTCTAAAACGCAATGAATGTTATTTTGCATTTCAACTCAAATGTTATTTTAGGATTGATTGCCATTTCATCTATAACGTGAACAAGCTTGCCTGACATGACAGCATGGCTTTATGGAAGAAATGGGTCATGTTACTCAACATCAAACTATATTGATATGAACAGAATTATTTCATCCCATATCTCATTTGAATAATGTATCAATATAATTTAAAAGTCAACATACCGCCTAGCCCTTAGACACATTAAGTACTTCTTTATGTTTGAATTGACTAGACAGTAGAGCAGTAATGTCAGAACAGACGTTGTGCTGCGTGTGAAAGGTAACAGAGGGATTGAACAAAGGGATGAACAAGAAGACTGTGGCTTGGCTTTGTGGCTTTACGATTTACATCTCTGCTTTCCTGTCCACATGCCAATTGTACCATTGTCCCCTCATTTATCCCCAAGCAGCAGACCATTGATTGTCATGCCCCTTGGAAGTGTAAACACAACTTTAATGCGCCAATATTATGCTCATTTTCAGGTTCATTTGTATTTTGAGGTTGTATCAGAATAGGTTTACATGGTTTCATTTTCAAAAAACACCATATTTTTGTTTTACTGCACATTGCAGTGTGTTTAGGCCTCTGTTACAGAGTGAGACATCTCACTTGTTTTAGCAACAGATTGCTCTCACTTCTATACTATCTTTGTTGAGAGACACACATGCGCAGTGGCAAGGTAAGATCACATCAGCAATTCTTTTGTAGATTATGGTGAACTAGTGTGTGTTGTAGCAGTGTTTTGCCACATTCAGAAACTTGTATCTCACTCAAAACAGCATTGATAGTTTTTTTTCCAAGTTTGTATGCATGTGGAAGTCACAGAAACACAAAATACCACCCCACATCCCAGAAAAAGTGTTTTTTTTTCATAATATGGGCACTTAAAGAAAAAACACAGGTTGAATTTGACATACTCCTCTTTCTTTCTTTCTTTTTTAGTGTCAAAGTGCTTCACCGATTTTCTATTTCTGACACAACTGTAGCTTCTGAAGGCCAAGCATTCCCACACAACAAATGTGCTGTAAACGACATATCAAACAGTGAGAGTTGTGAGCATGGTGACAGATGTATCCCAAGGGCTGTTCATATATAAAGTATGGTTGAGGTTAGGCAACTAAAACCAAGACTTTCTGCATAAACATTGAACAAATAGCTCTATATGAATAACTCTGTTTGCAACTTCCGGCCACTAAATCCATCATTCTACCGTCCCCGAATGACAAACCTATTACTATCATTTGCCCTCTTATTTTACAGATCCAGCACCCACCCTCTCCATTTGTCATTGGTCCTGATAATAATCCGTTGTCAAAAGCAGGGGCTATAGCCTGTAATAAGGGGTATTAACCCCAGAGGAAACAGCTATCATCATGGTTTGATGGTTTTAGAGAGTGCATGTACATGTTGACAACAGGAGAATAGCGAAGAAGAAGACGCAACAGGAAGCCTCTTCTCTCGAATAGAACTGTGACTCACACCACATCTGTACAAAGCATTTGGAGGATTTGTAAGGCCTTAAACTGTTATTAGAAGTTTTTGAATGTGACCATGATATTTTTATGCTTAAGGAGTGCCTGATGCAGAAGCCTCTTAAATATTTGCTATAACACCACAGGAATTGCAGTAGTAGTAAAATTTGAGGTTTAGGTGTAGGTTATGAGAACAACCTTTTGCATACTTAGGGTGTCTTAATCCATTACAATCCTACGTAAATATCAAATGTTTGCTTCTCTAAGATGAACTCTCTCAGCTGTTGTTGCTCTTTTTGGCTTTTATTTTTTCTCTCTCTTCTCTCTCCCCCCAGCATCAACACCCCTTTTAATTAATGATTTCATCTTCACAATCTCCTCTTCTTTCTGGTAGGAGGAATCTGCACCACCACTCTGCCTGTCTCCCTCTTTACCAACACACATATATTCACACACACCCACACAGACATGCACTCATCTACCTGAATGGTGCTTAATTGTGCATCACTGAGGCATGTAATCCCAATCACCTCATCGTTACAAGCTGGAAATCACAAAATCTAAAATCATGCAGGGCTTTGACTAGTATAGGCAACACTATGCTAGTCGTTCTTTTTGCCTGAAACTAAACGGATTTTCCACTATCGCCCACCATTTCCTACACAACACAAACAAGCAAACGGTTGTTCATTCAGTAAATTGAAACATTAATTTCTCGCCAGGGTCCTTGGTTTTAGATTTGTTTATTTTACTCCGAGCTGAGAGATGTGGCAGCGAGCTTCTTTGAACGCCAGAAAGACCATCAATAATGCACACGCAGCTTGTTATAGCTCAAACTCACTCTGCTTCGATGGCTCACCAACCTAAAACCCGGCATCAAAGAGACCAGAGAGATGTGTCTGTGTGTGTGTGTGTGTGTGTGTGTGTGTGTGTGTGAGAGAGAGAGAGAGACAGACAGAGAGAGTAAGAGGGGTGAAAGGCATTGAATACCTTGACTTTAAACACCTTTCCTAATGGGAAATGGAGTGACTGTTTATTCTCACTGAACAAGCTCTGTGTGGAGATTTATTTGGCGCAGGAAGATTTATTCTCCTGAAGAACTTTCTGGAAAGGATAATAATAATAATAATAATAATAATACCAATAAAATAATAAGTAATGAGCTACGATTGAGGTCAGGGACACGTGTGGATGTGATGTAACTATTTGAATCTTTAACACCCAGTACTTTATAAAGAATGCAGAAGAGAAAGCAAAGAGGCTTTCAAAGCTCAGCCAGTGGTTACAATGGATACAGCCTGGCTCCATATGAAAGTGGCTTGTGTCTGAGAAGATTTTACAGCAAACAATGTGCTACACTATAAATGCCTCATTATGCATGTAAAGCATATCCACAAAAGCAAACCAGGTGCAAAGATTTTGAGGGCATTTTGCTTGAAAAATGTGTTTGTCTCCTTAACTGGTTTTCCAAAAATAAGAACTTACATGGCTCACACACCTTTTCTTTTCCATGTAAAACGTCAAGTGCTGCACATCATCAGACCACCTTTGTATGGCACAGGTCTAAAACGTCTACAGTGAGAAGTGTTTTAACTCCCCCCCCCCCAACAGAAATCAATTGAATAATAAAAAAAAAAAAGATAAAGTGCTTACTGTAGATTGGATAAACAACTTTTTTCATAAGTGAACTAGACAATGCAGACTAGAAGCTTCTGTCCCCACCCAAAAACCTGCAGCTCATTTGCGTTTAACCAGCGTATTGAATAAATTACTGTATTTATTACAGATCACCCTCTCACTGAACAATGCTAACAAAATCTCAAAGAAAGGGTGCGGCAGTGTCACAACTTTTCTACCACGAACTTTCCGTCGATTGCGCCCTTCGCTCTTTGCGGACATCTCAACTTACCTGCAGGAGACGGTGATTTCTACTTTGGTGGCGGGGATGTTGCCGGTGATCGGGTCGAAGTCGTACACCGATGACATGTCGTCTAGTTTGTCCATAACGTCTCCCTCTATCATCTCCATCGCCAGATCTCGGGGTGGCGCGGGTGTGATCCGGGAGCCGCACACCCTGGCACTGACGGAGCGCGTCGAGTCTCCGGTGACTCCAGAAACCAGATCAGAGACCGGACGGCCTCCGGTCCGAGCGGGTGAGGCAGCCACTTCACAAATGTTGAAGCTGGAGAGAAGGGAGGGGGAGCACTAAGTGAGTGGACACCCGCGTAAAAAGCAGAGGCGCACTTGGTTAACAGCGTAAGTAAAATATTTTCTTTTTTTTTTTAAACTAAAAAAAAAACAATGCGTGGACAGTATCTGAGATTACTGTTGCGCCCTAACCGAACCGACTGGCTGCACATCACATGGAGAGGAGAGGTGGACTCCTCTCTGCGCTTTGTCTTCAGTCTGTGTGCACAGCAGAGCGCGTGAAGAGAAAAGGAAAGATTACACTCGAACACACCCATCCTCCTCCCACACGGAATCAGACTCAAGGGCTCGCAACCCTACCCATGCCCCGGTGCTGCTGCTGTCGCCCTGCAACAGCCTCTGTGCTGCTCCCTTGGTGTTGGAGCGAGTGAGTGTCATGGTAATTTAATTACGTCCTTATGCTTTTTAATATTAAAGACTTGAGGTTTGGTGGGGAAATTAAGCGTAAAATCCGCCAAAACCATGAAATAAAGATCAGCTCGTCATAACAGACCCTTGTGAGACCCTGCTCTTGAAACGCATGATGCTGAGCGATGGTTGCAATGCTGCTGGTCGGGATCCCCCAATGGGTCGCAGGATAAATCGGAGGTGTCCCAAGATTGTTAGTAGGAAAGGAATATATCGCTTTGGTTTACTTCTTTTAATCTTAACTTTTTAATGTAGATTAATGGATCATTTCTAGGCCTATCCCCTCCATGAAAAATTTTTCATATAAATCAGTGAGATTTATGAGGGGGAGTAATCACTTGAACTGCTCTCAGCCAATGACAAGGGCTTTCAAGAAGATACAGCTTTGTTTTTTAGGGCTGACATTGGAAGGGGAAAATATTTTAGCACGATAGCAATACACAGCTCCCAGAACAAACCCTTATGCTCAATAATAGGGAAACAACAGCAGTTAAGTATCCAGAGACATATTTGGCATGTAATACTAACTGAGTTTCCTGTAATTGTACATTTAACCAAATATGTTCAATCCAAATTAATTTTGACTTTAAGTACAATTTGGGTCAAAACTATTTTTCCTTCCCATTGTGTGTGTTGTTTTTTGTAGTTAAAAGAAGCATATGCATGACATTTTAAAGCTTTAGTTTGTAACTTTTTAGATTAATGAACGCCCATTACATTCAAGCCATTGCCAAATGAGTTGCTACAAAGCTATTTAAGACTATCAGCTCAGCCCCCTATCAGGGCGTTCTTAAATCATTTATATACCCTTATGCCTGGGGTTATTAAAAATAATATAAAAAATATAATTCAAAAATGTGGTGGTGTGACTTTTAAAGATTTCAGTCTTTCAGAATTTAGCCTAGCGTTTCTAAGTTTCTACATTAAATGTAGTAGTTGGCTTCACATTGACAGTGAGTAATTCTCAATCTCTGCTGAGCTCTCCCAATGCATCAGCCAACTACAGCTCAACTGTGGGAATGGTTCCAATTTCAGTAGGCACCAAGTTTTTGTTTACAGTCAAAGTTCTACCAAATCATCGCAAGGTGTAAATTACACTTTCACAACTTCTTGAAAATAACCAAAAGTGGCAAAGCCCACAACGAACTGACTCGCCAGCCCAGAGCATTTACATTTACATCCCTTTATCACAAGCCGCCAATTTTCAACTGTCTCATGACATTTGTTCCAGTACAATGTTTAAAACCATGATGTGTTTTTTTGGTGCACAATGCTTATATCCACACTTTAAGAACATGAAAGATAAACATTACAGAGGTAAAACAATAAAACACCTTATCCTAGTAAACAAAAATTAAATTCTGCCAATACTATGAATGGTAAATCAATGCAAAAGGCTTATAAAATTCAAAACCCTTAGAAAGTGTATTCTAAAGCCATCGGCTATATATTTAAAAGCAATCACCAAACAAGCAGACTTTTGAACAAATCATAAACACAAAATACTGTGAAATACTAGGAGTGATTACTTTTAAGGTTTCAGACAATGTACTGTGTGTGTAATATGACTATAAACTAGATAACATCACACACCACTGTCGGCTTGCTTATGTTTTCTTAATTTTATTTTTTTTATTTCTCTTTTTCTTTTGTTTTCAGTAAGCTCTACTTTCATTCAGTAGGCTTTTTCATTAATTAATTTGTTATTATTATCTATCTATTACTTAGAATTCCTCATAGGGGAGACAGAAATTATGCACTTTAGCTTTAAGAAATACAGCTAGCAATTAAAATGTGTTTATACTGGCTGATTTACAATCAATATTAATTAAGATGAAGGAATTACATAAAGATTTAAAGGCCACCATCCATCATTAGCCTGTTGTATGTAGTTAAGACCTGTAAACCACATTGTAAAGAAATTATGACTGGTGAAACTGCCTGCCAAAAAAACTACAGTTGGATAACTACAGTTCCTAAATGTAGTATGTGTGTGTGTGTGTGTGTGTGTGTGTGTGTGTGTGTGTGTGTGTGTGTGTGTGTGTGTGTGTGTACCTATATCTGTATATCACACTTGTTCTGATACTGTCTTTTTTATGCATAAACGAAGGACTTACATGCATATTTGAAATGCACGAAAACACTATTGTCATAAATAACCAGATGTTTCCCACAGATTGCTTGTTGCATGAGGAAACATCACTTTTGACCAACTTAGAAAACTACAGTATGGTTGACATTTTTGGGTCAATATCAAAACAGATGGAAACAAATGGATCTACCTACCAAGTAGCTCCTGTTAGAAGGATTTGAAGGCTGTGTAATGTTTCCAAGAACTCGAAAAGTTACACAGTATTAAAATCCTTCTAATGGGGTGTGCAAATCTATTTGTTTCAATGTTTTTTGATCCAGCACCCATCCTATTGGGATGGGCATGTCTTTTTTTATAGTTTTAATATGGAAACATGGACATCTGGTATCATTGTACCTTTACTGTCTCTCTCCCTCTTCCCTCTACTCTCTCTCTCACACACACACACACACACACACACACACACACACACACACACAAAGCTATACACCACAGCTATATTTTCTTTCATAACATGGGTGCAGAAGGACGCTATATTTTCTTTCATAACATGGGTGCAGAAGGACACAGCTCTTTACTACATAGAGCACCTAGCATCTGGATTCTGGAAATCAATAATTACCGACACAGGACGCTTCTGCCACAGCACTCCAGCTCAGGATCAGGACACACACACACACACATACACACACACACACACACACACACACACACACACACACACACAGAATCCTTCATTCAGAGGTACGCAACAATGTGCACATATAAAGACGCCACTGAACGAACCAGTAGATAAAGAGGCATACACATCTACATACACACCCCTTTCTCTACCAAGATGATGATGATGATGATGTATTTTCAGGGTCCGCTGTTAAGTGTGGGTGAGCACATTATTGCAGATGTTCCAAGGAGTAGGTTGGCAACAGCAGGACCAGAAGACAAAAAAATGTAAAGAAGTATCAACAGTTACAGCATTTGATACCAAATAGAATTCATAAAAACAAGAATCTATTTCCATCCCTTCATCTGATTTGATGTTACAAAAATCCAAGAGAACTGATGTTGAGATCAAGTAATATTTTTTCTGGATATTGATTAGAATTTTTTAAATTGTTGTAATATTGCAGACCTGTCATCTATACAGCCTTTTTTTATCAGTCATAGTCATGAATCACAGCAACATTTAACCTCATAGGTGTTTAAATCAATACTGTTCTATCCATCCCAATTAATGTAACGTTCATTTTTAGCACTCCTTCAATGTAACAAACAACACTCTAATCAACAGTTGGCAATTCAAAATAATTAACATAACAAGCATATGTTATTTTTTTCAGATCTGCCAGCAGACCAAACTATATTTGTCTGTAGCAGTAATGGTAAGAATAAATAACAAAACCATTGGAAAGCAGTTGCTGCTGCCGTTCCTAAGAAACAAACACTGTTTCATGCCTATTTCTGAATGTCTTAAGGAGCCAGCTTCTTGAGTGATCAACAGCCAATACCCTGTGCCTGGTGCATGATGGAGGATTTTCATATATTAACTCAGAGGTTCCCATACTGAGGGGCGTATCCCTAGGGGGGGCCCAGCAATGCGAAATATAGGTGAATAATACATGGTTCTGCAGTTTTGTGAAAGGACTACTAAGTCAAGGTACTGTAAAGCAGACGATAAAGCTACACAACTACCAAAACAAAGAAAATATGTAGTGGTGATCACAATTCAATCTTTAATTGAAAATGTTTTTATCTTCAAAAGGGGTGCTGTGCAGAAAAAGTTTGGGATTAACTGATTTTAAAAATGTGGAAGACCACAGATATAATGACAGATTTAACCGTTTTCTTACATATATCATAAGGATTAAGGATTCACTCACCAGACAATTCAGTTAAGACCCAGGACCGCATACTTGGCATTCTCCTGAACAATTTTAGAGGGGTGACAGAGACTTGTGAGCTCACAGAAACTTGCGTCATCAAACGTGAATTCAGAACAAAACAATATGTAGGCAAACTGTCATCATCAGATGGTTGCACCTGTGTGTGCTATGTTTTGCACTGTGGAAAAAATGGATGACGTTAAACAAGCACGCATACTGTGTCTGTTGTTCCTCCAAAGGTACTCCAAAGTTCTTTCTTTTCTACCGTCCACCTAGTTAGAAGCCATGTTTCTGTTCTACGCAACATCCAGTAGGTGACGTTTACTGGATCCGAGCCAGTCGGTATCACTAAGATTATACCTGTAAATCCCTCACACTACAGTATAGTCTGGGCAGATAATCTGTTCAGACCAGCCTCGAATCGGAAACACCCCCGCAATTTTTGGGAGGGGCGAATCAGACCCAAAGTCTGAAAATTATACACTACTATATAGTGTGGGGCCAGCATTACAAAAGCCTGGATACCTCCTTTAAATGCTATTGTCATTCAATTGCAATGGACCAGGAGGTGGTCAATTCTCTGTACTGCTGGTCACATTAATAACACCAGATGGAACTCAAATGTCCCTTTTCCTCCTTCTCCGTCCTTTTCTCTCGGCTTCCTGCAGTTTCCTTAGAACTAATTACTGTGTTTATCCTTACTTGCGTCATGCTGTCCCAAAATATCGCCTTTCTGGAAGTAATTATGCAAAAATAGACAAATGCCCTGTCAAGCAATAAAGCTCCTTAAAATAAATGTGCTTTTTCTTTACACACCCTGGAAAATAAAGACATTTGTTTACTTCAGTAAACATTTCTCAGTTTTTTAAACTTTAACTTTTTCTAAAACAAACATACCTAAATACACTAATTAATATGTGTTGGATGTCCATGGCCCATTCCTAAATAAAGGGAAGTTGTCTGCAAATACCAGTTAAACCCAAAATCTGTTGGTATTTTCAGCCTGCCTCTGATGCACACTTTTAAAAAGCAGTCATCTTTTTTTTTTAATTTGACACCAGCTAACTAGTATGTCTTTGTCAAACCTTATATTGTGGCTGCCAGAGGATGTAATGAAAAGAATTTGCGGCTAAGGGTAGTGGAGTTTTTTCTTGATAGACAGTATGCTTTCTGCTGTATAGGAAATTGTGTTTTATTTCAAGAAAATTCTCCCACAGCAGGTGTGTTTTGTGGAGAATATTTCTTATTCTCATGTGACTGGCTAAATGAAGATGACATGATTTCATGCTGAGGACAATGATAAATACTTCGCAAATACCTTTTCTAAAAACAGCTAACATAAAAATAAAATAAATAAATAAAAAACATCTTACTTTAATGAATTGATTATTGATATTAACCTACTCCCTTTCATTACAATTAAATGTAATTTGATTTTACAATTTGGTTGGGAGGAGATACACACATAATTTGACCGCTGCGCTCCTCTAACACTCATTCACAAGTGAAGATAGTTGTGGAAACTTTCCCGGTGGGTCAACAGTACAGATGTTAGCTTGTATATAACACAAAAGCACTTTTGGGGTTTCTTCATAAATCAATCACAGGCTAAAAAACCTAATAGACCTGAGTCAGAAAACTTAGCAACTGGAACTGAAAGAAGTAGCAGCAGCACCTCCACACCGGTCACTCCCACGGCGACCCCGCTAGCAAGAGACGACGAGGCAGCTAACTTTTGATTTAATTTAATTCAGTGATGTGTTTTATACCCTTGTATTTTGTGGCTCAGTAGTTGAGCTTGTAGCAGGCCTATTCTGTACCATTGTCGTAGCTTTGGGCCTATATCCTGTGTTACCCATGCCTAGATTTGCCCTGTCTTGGGTTTTGGATTTCATTATTTTTTTAGTTTTTTTGCTTGTGGAGCGCTGTGATGGATGCAGTGTGGCGTGTGTGGTGGTTGACTTTGGCTGAAAATGTCACTCTCAAAAATTTGTCAGCACTCCCCCCAACTCAAAATATGTTCCCGCGGTCATGCCATTTGGTGTATCTGAAGCAAACTCCAACAAACTGATGATTTATGATTGAACTGGATTTAATCTAATGGCTGAGGCTTTATCCTTCATTCTGTTTGCTGTAGGAGCATGTGGGTTTCTCACTTGTACCCTGTGGAGAAGTAGGGCTTTGATAAATCCCAGTTCAAAGGGCCACATGTTCCCTCCCAGAGTGCAATCCTGGTCTGTGGCCTAGTGGTTAAATCCAGAATCAAACCCCTCCTGAGGAGGCAAACATCACAGTGGAGGTTTTTATGAATTATTTTTGAGATCAACAAACAAAGCGACAGAGGGACCCATGGAATAACACCCGCACATGCATACAAAGGGTATTTATGGAAGGCCACAGCAGCCTAGGTGGATGATTGACTTGACTAATGGTCCAGTGCTCCCTCAGGCTGCAGCAGCTGGGATTAACTGGATGTTGGAATACAGCCGCAAAACAATAATAAAAATAGCCACACTTTTTCTTGCAGGTCTAAAGTCGATACAAATGGGCTCAAACTAATTATGAACTCCTTGACTCAATACTTGCTGCTGCCCTTGATCAAATAAGTAGCTACACATCCAAACGTTTTAATGTGCAGTGGCTTCTCTGCTGTGGGGAAGGTTTAAGTCGTCCAGGAACCCTGCCTGGGCTCTGTACTCCTCTGTATTTTTTATTTATGGAGTATTATGTTGAATGGCTTTGCCAATAAGTGTATGTTGTGGTGTGAGTTTAAAGTTAAATAAAAAAATTATTCGAGACTGAGCAACAAAGAACTCCCTAAAGGCAAAGTTTCCACCAGGGACCTTTTAAGAAATCAAGAGAGAGAGCAATCTGTTCACTGGTTTCATAATGTCACCACATTGGACACTCTTTCTCTCTGTAACTCTGGCACAGCTACGCATTGCCTTCATTCAATTCAATTTGCCTCTTATAGCCCCTTCATGACTGTGATTATGTTACTGTTTATTTTCATTATTAAATATTTTGTTAGACCTCTGGTCTGCTCTCTTGCTTTGTTTGCTGACAGATGATGTCCAGTTGCTGAGATTTTCTGACTCAACCAAGAAAAAGTTCCAGTATGTAATATCATGTCATTTTTTTATTGCAGTTCTTCACTGAGCCCAGCAAAGAAATAGTTACAGCAGGTAACTGACTGTAATATATTCATTAATTCATTCATTCTTAGAGGCAGCCTATAGGCGGAAGTTTTAGCAGAGCCTGGCTAGTAGTTAACCTCTGTTTACAGTCTTTATGCTAAGCTAAGCCAACCCAACCATCTCCTTGCTCTATAGCTTCACATGTGGTGTACAGACATGAGAGTGATTGTTGATCTTCTGGATTTGTTGGAATCTTCTCATCTAACTGCAAAAAAAAAACAAAAAAAAAACAGGTATTCATGGATGGTTCTGCAAATCACTGTACTGTACTGGTCAATGTACATCTGCAAACTAGAAGAAAGGCATATGTGAATTTAAAGTTCACGTTTTTACAACATAATACATTTATGACATGTTATTCAGTTCACACAAGGACACTTTGACGTATGAGAACAGTTTTATTAACGAATACTGTCTGTGGCTTTAACAAAATAAACATGAAAGCACAGTATAATTGTTTTTGTTAGTAAATAAAAAGTAATAAAAACTTTTTAAAGAGTGCTTCATGCCTTAGACGGTAACAACTGCCAAGTGTTCTGATAAGGAGCACAAGAGGTGGATAATGTTTGACAGGACTTTTGTGACGACGGATCAAAGGTCCAAGTGTGTTTTCCTGTCAGATCCACCTTCATACTTCAAACAGATTTCTGTCGGTGGGGGAATGCAAATCTGATCCAGGTGAGTGTGTCTTTCAAAATACTCTTGCTCAATACTTGGATTTTGCTACTACTTTCCAACACATGTTCAATTGTTAAACCCAAAGGCATTCTAGTTTGTGGGAGCGTCCTGTCTTCAGCATCATGGTGGAATTGGCATTCTACCCGGGGGTGGCACTGATGTATTTTTTCGGAGTAATGAAAGCCACACAGGACGATCGGGTGGAGCTGGATGATCGTGCGTCAATGAATGTGTTCTGTCTGTTCGTGTTGGCACAGCCGCTGTGTCTGGTACTGGGAGGATACACTGGCATGGCTACATACCTATTCACAGCTCTAGTCTCCTACAACTTCCTGCCTTGGAGGAAGACAAAACAGCCTGCGGAGGGAAAAGAATCAAGTAAGAAGACAAAGTGAGAACAAGAAACGTACACTGAATGGAGATGGCAAGATAGTAGATTCAAAGAGGTTGCGAAAGAAAAAAATATTTAAAGACCATTTAAAGAATAAGCATTCAATGTGAAAGTCTTCTTATATGAATAAATGAATGTGTTGCTCAACCATGCAGTAGTTATTTAACCTGTTTCCACAAGGCTGCCACGGCTCAATTCGGAAATGCAGTTCTTTTGAAAAGGGAATAATTTGTAGCCAACCTGGTAGCTCCTTCTATTTCAATCAACAACCAATTTGTGTGTGCATCAGAAATAAATTTGAGAAACTTCATTTTTTTATATGTGGATTTTCTTTTTTACATTAATGTACAATGATAAATATTTTTATGTGCATTGAAAATATTTTGTGGAGAGTCATTAATAAATCACGAAATAATCTGTGACTCCAATGGATACTCAGCTCAACATGACTATGACCAACCATTAAATGAATTCAATATCAAACACATTATACACATTCATGAGCATTTTGTGCAAATTCAATTATTACTCATACTACATAGGAAAAAAAAATCTGCATTGAGTTTTTTTTTTTAAATTATCCACCCAATGTTCATGAATGACTGAGTCCCTCTGATGTGCTTAAACCTAGTAGTGTGGAGAGTGTGATTATGTGCTGTGTAAAACCAGGCTCAAAGAAAAAGTGTATGGGAATAGACTGTGCTATTAAGTCGATAGTCCGAGGCTTTGTTCAGTGGTTGTGCAGATGTTCGCTGTGTGCATCTGATTAAACAGCTGGACTTTTTATTGAAGATGCTCATGACTTCCCTCAGCATTAAAATCCTCTTTGAGTTCATGTATAAAGTCATTTTCTATGCTCCCACAGTGTCTCACTCTCAATGTTCTTACTATACGCATGAATTTATGTAGCGTAAACAATGTATCCTATTGTATCAAGCATTTGCTACAAAGTTTGCATTTCCATTGTTATTAGCTTTTAAATCCTCTTTCAAAGAATATGTTTTTTGTATCTCTTATACAAGCTGTATATGTGCAGTATGGTCTCAGTTCACCTTGCTTAGTGTCACGTCAGTGGCGCTGCCTCTTGTATCCTCCATTATTTAAAAATATCATAGTCTTCCCCTCCTGAACCTCTACTGCTCATTTATTGCCTTTTTTTTTTTAGAACATTCTTGTTATTCCCCAGCCAGTCCTCCAAGCTGAATTACTTCCCCCTTGTTGTTGTTCATTCATCTCAGACCTTTTCTGCATCCAACTTTGTTTCCATGATTCTGCTAATTATCTGTCTTCTAAATGTATTTGTCTGTTTCATCCCTTTGTATAATCTGATCTCATTACCATTATCAGACAAGAGCTCTTTTTACCAATCAACCGAAAAGGCATTTTACATCCATAAAGTTATGAGTTCATATTGTTACTGGATAATATATTGCCTTTTTCTTTTATGACAACTTCATCACTGTTATTTCAAGTTATTTGGGAAATGATTTTCACAACAGGCAAACATTACATTTTGGACTTAAGTGACGACTTAAGTGATTAATTTTCCATTTTCTGTTTCCATTTTCACTTGAGCACTTAACTGTAATAGAAAGTAATTGTGTTGCTATCTACTCTACTAAATCTAGTACCT
The DNA here is from genome assembly GCA_013375575.1 of Percina caprodes. Taxonomy (NCBI): domain Eukaryota; kingdom Metazoa; phylum Chordata; class Actinopteri; order Perciformes; family Percidae; genus Percina; species Percina caprodes. Next base: position 1,275 of record JABXJD010000882.1, on the reverse strand, counting down.
GCTTTCAAGAGAAGTGTTACGCAAGCTGTAACTGATAAAAAACAACAACATTGGACTCATAAGTAAGGTTAACAATTAATGGTGGCAATATTAATTGTAAAGAGATGTGCTGGCTACTTAGTGGCAGTAAACCAAAATAAATAATATATTACATTACAATGATATATTACATTTATTTTGAGTCAGGTTTGTGTCTACCTGATAAATTCAAGTCCATTATTCGTTCTTGTTTTAGCTTTGTTTTTCTCCACCAACCCCTGAGAGAAATATCTGGTTCTTTAGCTGTTAAATTCTACACTGAGTTCACCAGCTAGTCACTATCTTGGTCTACAGTTTGTTGTTTGGTATGTAGCACACAGTGGGTTCATTAGAATGTTTTTGATGAAAATAGCTGCCTCTGGAAACAGCAGTGATGAGAGTGAACCAAAACATTAAAGTTGTGGGCCATATAACTAAAACAATCATCTGAAAGGCGTTGAGACTCTCCCAATGTTGAGGGAACTGCAAGTTTGAAACTAAAAGCAATGTCCTTTTACATACACACTTTCATTTGACTGCTGTAAGACCAAAACCATGTGAGTGATTCTGTGAGGCTCAACACAGTGATGCCTTAAGCAAAATACTATCACTGCTACAATATCAGCTTGTAACATGCTCACAATGAAAAACGGTTGAGCAGGTATGTTTACCATGTAGACCACCATCTCGTCCTCCGCAGCACTGTGGAGATAGGTCTGGCAATGCAAAACTAACCACCACCTTGTGTTAGCATGCTAACATTTGCTAATCAACATAAAACTAAGTACAGCTGAGGCTAATGGGAGACAGTAGTTTTGCAGGTATTTGTTCATAAACCAGAGTATTGGACAAAGTACATTTTTGATGTTGGGGCTAGGTTAGTCAATATCTACAATGTTCCACTTCAGGGCTTGCTCCCGTTTTTGGATGTCCGTTTCCTTTCACTTTCTTTGTATTGGAGGACAATGGTTAACAGATCAGATCTCTGCAGGTTAAATCCAGACAGCTAGCTAGACTATCTGTCCAATCTGAGTTTTCTGTTGCATGACTAAAACAACCATTGAACATATATGTTCTATCAAAACAAATTCCTTCCTGAGACTATTTTGCAGTGGCACCATTGCACCATGGCGCCACTCTGCGCTTAGCACTGCCCAAGACAACTGTGATTGGTTTAAAGTAATGCCAACAAACCAGAACACGTTTTTCTCTCATCCCGGAATCATCCTTTGGGGACCATGAATGTCTGTACAAAAT
>JABXJD010003309.1:0-29638 GCA_013375575.1 Percina caprodes | reverse complement strand
TCAGATCAACCATATGTCCCAGGAGAGAATTTCAGGACTGGCTCTTATTTCAATAGACAAAAATGTGCAAAGATCTTTAGATATTTAGATAAGGACATAGTGTAGCTGTAGCCAAGGCCCGTAAACAGCATTTGTAGAGTTTGGAACATGATGGAGATGAACACTGGTTTGTAGGGCCCACATAGAAATTTTTGCCTAGGGCCCAAACAGACCCTAGAATCGCCACTAGGATGTGCTCATAAAAAACTTCTCAGGCACTTGATTAACATCAAGTGACTTAAATGTTGTTTTTGTGTAATTCAATTTTACTGGCAGCCCCTCAGTGTCACGAACATTCTTTACTCTGACCACTGAATTAAAACTGCAGAGGTGATTTGGTTGTGTGTGTGAGTTTTTTAAAGACACTATTTTACGTGATATATAATTAAGTTTGGTCCCCCCTTCAGACTTTATCCCCCACATCCTTTTTTTGAGTCCAACCACACATTTGACAAAAGTGAAGAAGATAAACAACTACATTACCTCAGTTTCAGCCTTTTATCTCTGACTTTGCTACATCACACTCATTAAAGGCCCTGTGGTTTGGGCCTGCAGGAACTCTGCCATTTTCTAACATGAACCCCAGTAGATTGGATTGTGGGTGGACACAATGGGGATGGTTGCAGCAAAGGACACCGATGATTTAAATAAGGTTTACCCAAATGCCACAGCTGAGGGACAGGATGGGTGTCTCCTGTCATCGTCCAATCCTTAGGAATGTGTTTACTACCCTGAAACATGGCCTCCTGTTGCCAGTGCAGGTCATTCAGCTCATGAATGACTGCCTGAAGGTTGGTTTCTTGTTGGAAGGTCACAAAATGAGGAAAATGGGTTGCAATGTAAAATGCAACACTGCTGTATTATATTAAAGGTCAAATATGTAGTACTGACAGCTAGCGTTTAAAATGGTTACTGCAGTCCAAATTCAAAATACTGAAAAAAATTGTCTCCCCTGCCCCTCCTCCCCAGTGTCGAAGTTCACGGGAGTTGCCAGTTTGAAAACGATAAACCCAACGGGACATAGACAATGTTGCTTTATGCTAGTCTTGCATTGCCAGACAATAATCCACAGTGCAGCAGAGTTGCTAGATTCCATAACATACCATAACATACCATAACAAGTTAAACTGCATGTTTCCATTATGAGGAATACAAACTTGCGGTTTCTGGCATATGTTATGGATCCTACGTTAGAAGTTAGTGTGTGTTAGTATAGCGCAATAGCACCTGTCAGGCTCACTTCACCGGCTGTCTACTTTTTTTTTTTTGCAAGTAAATAACTTAAGTTCACAATTTAATGTGAAATCAAATGTTGAAATTAATGAAAATGTCATCGTTTAATCGTTTGTTTTCTGCTTCCATGGCTTTTTTACAAGTATATCTGGCAACCAGGCCTGGCTGTCAAAATTGACAGTTGGTACCAACACACAAGCCAAAACACAGACATTGCGTCACGGAACGAAGATTTCAAAGGAGAAAATATTGGCATTAGCATTGTTGTCAGAGTATTTCAACTTAGCATGCTTTCTTAATATCTGATGACACATTGGGGTCATTGTTTGATTAAATACATACTGTATATATTAATTATATATTACATACTGCCCCTTTAAGGTACATGCCATATACAGCACGTTCCTTATGAAATGTTTATACAAATATTTCTGTTTTAATATTTCATTATATTTCTTGTAAGATGAGAAAACCCTGGAAGAGAACATAATATGAAGCAATACTTTTAATGTATTTTCATGCACAATTGAATCTCACAGAATCAATCATTTTAGTGAGGGTTCAAACAACTAACGCACCGTAGTGCAGAATTAAAAAAAAGTATTTCTAAAAATGTTTCACAAAGATTACAATTGTTAATACACTCTTTCTAATGAAAGCCCATTTTCAGGATACAGTAAGAGAGATCAGAAAGTTTACAATTGCTCTCATACTAATGAGAACACATTATAAGGAGACACCAAAAATAGTGATGAGTCCAATAAGAGCTCTTCTCTGCCTGCAGCTCTCTGAAATAAGCAAGTTTTAATGTTCAAGAGTAATGCTTAATTATCCATACTGGCCATTTACAAGCCTATTGCCACAGGGCTCCGGCTTCACTACATTTCCCCAATCTAATAGAAGATAGTATTATTGCGTGCAGTCAGAATTATTCACTGCATTACCCACGATTCATAGCATGTATTAACACAAGCAATTTCATGCATATGGATACAGTGGGTCTTAGCAGGGGAGCTCCTGATTGCTCTGAAACTAATTTCACAATCATTAGTTTTGGTGGTGGTGTGAGTGACAGAGTGTATTTACCAGATTTAAAAAAAAATTTCCACAAGCTTTGTGGAGGAAGTTGTAAAGATGAAAGTCTGATCTATGTGAAGTTCTGTATTTAAACTGTACAGTGACAGCAGTATTGTCAGTCAAAAGAAAATTGGCTTTGCTTTCCAAATATTTCTTTTCCAAATACAAAAGAACAAACTAATAATAAATAATCATAACTATCTATTGTCGATTATTTATGATATCAGTGTCCACTATAAAAATAAAGTCACAGAGGGGGAGATTTTTTGCAAGGCCAAGTGCTTGAGCTAAGCCATTTTAGCCTTGCGGTGAAATTAATGAATCATGGCCAAGTGCTGCATTTCATCCATATGTAAGATAGGGAGATATTTTGTAAAGCCTCTGAATCAACTTAATACTGTTATGGGCCATTGTTCACAATAAACATGTAAATTGTGTTCATGGAGTAGCATATAAATCAATGGCACTGATTCACAAATAAATTATAATCACAGTGAGTCCTATAGTCGAACATGGATATAGCCAAAGAAGAAGAAAACACACACACACACACACACACACACACACACACACACACACACACACACACACACACACACACACACACACACACACACACACACACACACACAAAGAGAATGTCCTTTTGTACATAAATCCAAACTATAAAAAATAGAAAATATATTTGCATTGCATTATAAGCCTTCACATTTTGACATAGGAGAAAAAACATGTTACTAATAAACTTAACAATTGCTCTGTTCTATTTAAGCATGCCGATAAACCAGTGGTGGAAAGTAAATAAGTATAGTTTTGCTCAAGCACTGTATTTAAGTACAATTTTGAAGTATTGTACTGAAGGCAACTTTATTTGTACAGCACATTTCAGCAACAGGGCAATTCAAAGTGCCTTATACAAAAACAGTTTAAAAAAATAAAATAAAAAATAAATAAAAATAAAACACAAGAATAAGCAGTTAAAAAATAAAAACAGATAAAAAACAAGGATAAGCAGTTAAAAAATAAAAACAGATAAAACACAAGAATAAAAGTCACATAAGAAATTAAACATTAAAGAAATGAACAGCCATTTAAAGAAAGGCAACATTAAAAAGAAAGGTCTTCAGCCTTGATTTAAAAGAACAGAGAGTAGCAGCTTCCCCCTGTTTAGTTCTGACTCTGGGGACAGAAAGCAGACCTGTCCCAGATGACCTGAGATGTCTGGGTGGTTCATAGTGTAGTAGAAGATCAGAAATATATTTTGGCCCTAAACCGTTAAGTGATTTATAAACTAGCAAAAGTACTTTGAAACCAATTCTTTGAGGCACAGGAAGCCAGTGTAAGGACTTGAGAACTGGAGTGATGTGATCCACTCTCTTGGTCTTAGTGAGGATTCCACCAGCAGCGTTTTGAATCAGCTGCAGCTGTCTGGTTGATTTTTTAGGGAGACCTGTAAAGACCCCGTTACAGTAGTCAAGTCTATTGAACATGATAGCATGGACAAGTTTTTCCAAATCCTGTTGACACATAAGTCCTTTAACCCTTGATATATTCTTAAGGTGATAATAGGCTGGCTTTGTAATTGTCTTAATGTGGCTGTCAGAGTCCCTGACTACACCAAGATTTCTGGCTTTGTCTGTTGTTTTTAACATTGTTGTTTGAAGCTAAGCACAGACTTTTAATAGTTCTTTTTGCTCCAAAACAACCACCTCAGTTTTTCCTTAATTTAATTTCAGAAAGTTCTGGCACATGCAGCCGTTAATTTGTTTGATGCACTTAGTCAGTTTTTGTATTGGACTATAATCCCCTGGCGATAAGGTTATGTAAATCTGTGTGTCATCCGCATAACTATGGTAACTGATTTTGTTGTTTTACATAATCTGAGCCAGTGGAAGCATGTAGATGTTAAACAGAAGAGGCCCCAGAATGGAGCCTTGGAGAACTCTGCACGTCATATTTATATGCTCAGATGCATAATTACCTATTAACACAAAGTAGTCCCTAATCTTTAAGTAGGATTCAAACCAGTTTAGTACTGAGCCAGAAAGGCCAACCCAGTTTTCCAATCGCTCTAGTAATATGTCATGGTCGACCGTGTCAAATGCAGCACTGAGATCAAGCAATACTAAGACTAAAATGTTGCCATTATCTGTGTTAAGGTGGCTGTCATTAAAGACTTTGACAAGAGCCGTCTCAGTGCTATGGTGTGGTCGGAAACCCGACTGAAAGGTATCAAAACTGTTGTTTAGTGAAAAGAAATGATTGGGTTGCTTTTTCAATGATTTTACTTAAAAACGGAAGGTTTGATATTGGCCTATAGTTGCTCATTAGTGATATGTCTAGGTTGTTCTTTTTAAGAGTGGCTTGATTACTGCAGTTTTCAGGGCCTGTGGAAAGATACCTGAAAGAAGAGACGTGTTCACAATCTGTAGAAGATCAGAAGCCAAACAATTCGAAACATTTTTGAAAACACCCGTTGGTAGAATATCAAGGCAACAGGAGGAGGTTTTCAGATGTTGTATAATGTCCTCCAGGTTTTTATGGTTGATCGAATTAAATTCTGTCATGTTGGAATTAGTTTTGCCTGAACACTGTGACAACACATATCCTGTACGTAGATATGAAGGCACTGACTGTTTGTCTAATCTTCTGAATTTCCATTTTCTGCTACTTTATCCTTCAACATTATTTTCAGAGGGTAATATTGTACTTTTGACACCACTTGCACGTTACTTACTTCAGATTCAAGTGAATAATTCAAAATATAAACAATCAACATATAAAATATAATATGTATTTATATGCTAATACTTTTGTATTTGTACTTACTTATAACTTTACTACACTGTATTGCTAAAGTACTTTGACTTAAGTAAAACATCTGAGAACTTCTTTCACCACTACAATAAACTATGATGGTGTGACAGTGAGCCAGCATGCACAATACCAGGACCCTGAAACTAAAACAGCTAAATGGAATTTAGCCATGATTAATTGTATTATTTACTCCTGCTTTTCCTACTGTGAGATGCCAAAATGTCTTCTGGGGAACAAAAGCCTGTTGACAAGAATTTTCCTTTAGAAATTTAAGATAGGTAAGTAGATAGACGGACAGTATATACCATAATATAAAACTATTTGACACAAAAGTCCACAAAAACCAGCCTGGTGTTGGTGTCTTAACATACAACATTAAATGATGTAGAAATAGTTTTGTACCACTAGGTGGTGGTATGTCATCTATCTTGTTGATTGTTGTATGTCAGCCAGTTTACCAATTTGTGCATGTCATGGATTGATGTGATGAATTTAATTCATATGTCACAGTTTAAGATGGCAGTTTTGGAAAATATATGATGATTATATTCTAGATAGTACTGCAAAATCACTCTATTTAACACTCTATTTTTTTTTGTTATAAGTGTCAGTGTGATTCTGGCCTTACTGACACAGAGCTACAGAGGTTAGAATAGAGAATTTCTATTTACGTCCAAGTAAAGCATCTGTAAAATGATTTGAAAACACTACTGTAAGCATATCAGATGGGCTACACACAAAACAAGTCTCAACTTAATACAGAAAAAATCCAGAAGAAAAACACTAAAAAAATTGATATTTTATGAAGTTATTTCTACAGATATGTCTGTATGCGTTTTTCTTTTGAAAAGTGCAAAGAAAAAAGGGAAAAATAATAAAACTTCTCAAATACAAAAACACATCCACATCAATCACACACATACTTGAAATAACTATATACATACATTTATAGAAATAAGTAATTATAAATGTTGAATGAGAATGAAATGGTGAAATGCAATAACTAAGGCCCTAATTTTGCTTTGACACAGCTGCAGCCATCACAGGGTTAAAATGTTCTGGTCAAGTTTGGTATCAATCAAATCGTCTTTTTATTGGCTAAACAGGCGACCAGCTCGTTTTGGATCAAATGGCTTGGATATTGTAATTCCTTGGATTGTTGGCAATGTAGGAAAAAAAGGTTTTTGGCAATCTTTCACCGCTGTGAATAAAGACACGAGGAAAAGGGTAAGGATGCACACTCGACTTTAGACACTAGCGGCGCAGTATCTTTCTGTATTTCTTTACTTCATAACAGGATTATAACTATAACTAAGTCATCTTATGCTTTGTGTGTGGGCTTAATCAGATCATGAGACTCTGAGCTTTCAAATGGTGTGCTGCATGAGCGTGTTAATGAAGATGTAATGCTTGCAATTCATGAAAACTTATGAGTGGAAAACGTTTTCTCTTAAGTGGAGAAAACGGTCACATCACCAAGACGGTGTCGGTAGAGATATACTAATACTTTATACATCCTTTAGAAGCCAATAATAACAGAGTTTTGGTTAGTGATTACCTTTTTCTGGTAATAATACAGATAGAAATGTTGGTAATCCATTAATAAAATTGTACCACACACTCTGCATATAATTAATAGTAAGGGAATGCAAATACAGGCACCTGTGAAACAAAAACAAGAGAAAAGAAATATACAGAATGGAGAGAATCACAGTGAGGAGACAGAGAGAGAGGAGGATGTGATGTATCGCCTCCATGAGTTCGGAGTAAGAGGATTTGAGGGTGCTTTGGTTCAGGCCAGAGGGAGGGAGAAAGGAGGGAGGGCACTACTGCCCCAGATTTGGAGGTGCCACTGTCTGGGGAGAGATTGATGGCTGCAAGCAACAGATAACAGCTTGCAGTGTGAAGGAGATTAAAAAGAGGCAGCGATTGCAGGGAGAACTGGACCCCACCCGTTTTGGTCTATGCTCAACAGCCACATCTGATTCTAACACACTGCAATTAGCTGCTGAGGCAAATACAGGTTTGTGGAGGGTAAATTTGAGCTACGCTGATTTTTTTTTTTATATTGCTGGAAGCTATCATTTATCCTACAGAATATGTGTTTATCGAAATGTGATCGCAACAGATGCTTTAATTATTATTATTTTATATTATAACACTTAAAACGTCACTACAATTTGCCCATATGGGCACACAAAAAGCATATTTACTCGAATTGCTGCTCCAGCCTTGTCTAAGTATTGTTGTGACAGCAGCCCAGCTGATCAGTCCCGTGCAACACATCCAGCTTGTTTCCCACGTAGCCCATGAGTTATCCATCACAATACTATTGTTATCCTGTCCGCAGTCATTACTTATTCACCCAGCCATCATGCCTTTTGTCCAAAATCATTCTTCTTGTCCCCAAGACCTTCTCCTGCCTGCTGCGGCCCATCTGCCCCCGTCTGACACATACTACACGAGCCCCCCCATTTCTCTCTCTCTCTCTCTCTCTCTCTCTCTCTCTCTCTCACACACACACACACACACACACACACACACACACACACACACACACACACACACACACACACACACACACACACACACACACACACACACACACACACACACACAGAAACTCTTCACGCAAGCTGTCCAGCTTATGTCCCCTGGCAGTAAATGTTGCCGGCCGTGAAGCCAGAATACACAATAAAGAGAGCTCTGGAGTCTGATCTGCAATCTGTTTCCTTTGACAGAGAGTAAACTGTAGTATTCTCAGTAGTATTTGAACAGTTTGATTAACTTAAACCACACAAACTACGCAAACTTCTGACCCACACTGTTTGGTAAAGAGTCTAGATTCCATTTATGCAATATATTCTATATGTAGGCCTATCAGTACGTCTCAGCATTATTTTATCCTGAATAAGCAAGATTAAAATATTTATTTGTCATTAAAGCACATACAGTTGAATTAAATTGAATTATGTCTGACTGAAGATTTTGCCTCTTGGCTTCAGGAAACTGTGATTTGGGAATTTTCCCATTTTCTGACATGTTATAGACCAAATAATGTATTGCTTATTAAGAAAACAATCGGCAGATTAATCCATAATGAAAATAATCGTCAGTTGCAGCTCTAATTCATTGTTTATCAATGGTTATTACTAAAAAGAGAGCATACATTAATTTTAGATACACACTGACTGTTAACACAGCTTTTAATTTTATTTTCCAGGTGCCATTGCCAAGATAGCCATAATATTTATTTAAGAAGGAAGTAACAAGCCAAGCCAAATACTTGCTTAAAAATAGACAGCAGTCATTGATGGAGGTTATAAATAGAGAGAAGGAAAAGGGGCTGGTCCTGGAGGAGTATATTTATAGCACATGCACATTGCTGTTTACTGGAGGCAGCAGCCAGGGGTGCACTTATCAATAACAGCATAAAAAAAACAAATAGCACTGAATGTACAGTCACCTCCGTCATCTATTTCTGGAAATATGCATCTGTGGTGAAATAAAATCACTTTTATGAGGGGATGAAAGGGATTACTCCAAAGGGTCTTCTATTCATGGACAGTGAATGCAGAAGTTGCAGAAGATCAATTTTCACCCTCTGCATATCTCTGATTACAACATTTTTTCCATTTCTTGGCTCTTGAATTTGACGTAGGCCTATGTTGAATAGATGCAACAGGGTCTAAATCACTTATAACCCAACATGAATACATTAAGTGGACACATTATTAATAAAAATGTAAAGTATGTAAGTATGTATTCATACTGTATCTGAATTGGTAATAAAAACAAATGTCCAAAACCTAGTGGTGTAAATGTAGTTTATCAGAGACAATGCTTTTATTACTGCATTAGTTTAGTTGTTTTACTTGTTGTTGTTTTTATCCTAAATTTAAAAGTCTATAGGGACGTGACCATTTGCTATTGCATTTCTTTTTCCTGTTTAATAATGTTTAATCTAGTGGTGGTACTGAAATGTGTAGGATTAGGAGCATGTCTTGACCATAGATCGTTAATATTAATCTTAATATTATTAATTATTAATATATATACAGTCTATGGTCTTGACACACATGCTTGATGCAGGTAGAGGACCGACCAGCTGACTGGGGAGCAGGAGGAGGGGCAGACCGACAGCCTGGCTGGCGGGGGAGCTGATCCACTCCAGTTCGACAGACGGCCAACTTGATCGGAGTGAACCTGCGACACAAGCCGCTGCTGCAGACTCCCCCGGCAGCGACTAGCCGCTCGTCTGTCTGGGAGTTTGTTATAGCAACGACAAACAGTACTGTTAGCAATTCTGGGTATTAAATCAGAGTACTGTAACTAACTGTTTAAGTTGCAATTTAAAATGTCTATATTACCGTTCACTCCTCCAATCGTGAAGAGGCTTCTTGGTTGGAAGAAGGGAGAGCAGAACGGACAAGAGGAGAAATGGTGCGAAAAGGCTGTCAAAAGTCTTGTGAAGAAGTTGAAAAAGACGGGACAATTGGACGAGTTGGAAAAAGCCATCACAACACAGAATGTCAACACGAAATGCATAACCATACCCAGGTAACGACACAAACCGCGAACTAGCTGCCTCGTAGTTAGCTAAGCTGACAAGCTAAGGTTGATGGCTAACCTAGCTAATGTTAGCTGCCATCTAGCTAGCTAAGTAGCTGGCTAGTTAGCGTGAGGCTTAGCTATTATTAGTAGACTAACGTTAGCTAGTGCTTTTGTTAGTGAAGCAATTGTATTTGGTAATTTTGAATAAATTACCAAATTCATTGATTTGATTTCAATTTCAAAAAGTGTGATGTTATGCAGTGGGTTTTGATTGCATTGATAGTTAGCTGTAGCTGCTAGCTATGGTTAAAAACAGTCCATATTAGAGCTAACATTAGCTGCTCAAGTTAAACTTCATCTACTTTCAGCTAAGCTACATTTGTTTTTGTGTAAAGAGGTAACGTTAACAGCGAATTGGCATTTTATCAGTCTGAAATACCGATACATGGACACTAGCGTTAATTGAGTTAGCTAACGCTAGCTAGCTATCTAGTGTTGTGATTATGAATGTCAGGTAAAGAAGACTTGATGCGCCTCTGGCCGTAAACACGAGTTACATGTGCGAATGTTGTCATTATATTGTTAGCACAACTGGCTAGCATAACCGGTAGAGCAGCGGTAACCTTGTTGGTAATTTAAGCAATTGTATAGGAATGTTATCTTAATAAAACCACGATTGTGACATATATAGTAGTAGTGTTGTAATGCTTAAGCAAGTTTTTTTTTTTATGTCTAAGCACGTTTCACCTGCTGACATGGAAGCTGAGGTGCATCTATGCTGCGTAAACAAAAACGTTATGTCCTCAGTTCACAGGTGTGATGAATAGCAGGAGAAGAAGGGTTGGTTTGGCGAAGCAGTTCCCTGACTCAGAGGATGTTTAGGCTAGAGTGTGTGTACTCTAGAGTTGGAATAAGGACTCGGTTTGGGATTCCCCATATGGGATACCCATTCGTCAGAGACTAGTAATTCAGAATACTATGATATGAGGTAGATTTTTTTGGGTGTGATGCAGGACCATAGACTGTATATTAATAATATAATACTGTATACAGTCTATGTGCAGGACTGTGCATATGTACGGTTTTATTTTAAGGGGTCTGGATGAGTCTCAAATTACAGTAAATGTTTTCCCTTGGTTGGAGTTAATTAGTTTACTTGTTGGACAATGTGAGCCAGTGTTTTAGGCTTGGATCCTTATTTCCATCTGTTTGATTTTAAAATGTATCCTTAAATAAAATTAAAATTAGTTAAGGAATTCAGTGATAACTCAGACAGGAAACATAACAATATAAAGTAGAATGCAAATACATTGCATTTGCATTGCATTCATACATTTCTTCAATGTGAACTATAACTGATGTTGGCATAACACATTTAAAAAAAAAAAAATTTAAATAATTTTGTCTCTTTAGTCATTACTTTACTACATAGAATAATGATAAAAGGCATTGTAGAAAAAGCTAAAATACACCCTGAGTAAATTCTTTAATTGTGAAGCATACTTAAAAGTAAATTTCTTGCCAAGGAATATTCAGTCAAGCACAATTGCTTATAAAACTGGAAGTCGTAACTCCCGCATCATGGTGTATAGAAGTTTGTTAACCTACATTAAAAACTTTTTTCAGTTCTTTGGAATGTGCACCAGGCTCTATGAGGGGCATGGGCTACTGTTTGGATTGTGGTTTAATGTTGGTGTGTCCAAAGACTGTAGGTTTACAGAATAAATGCTGTCTTGCTATCTGTTGGGGATACAGTAGTCTATATCCACGACGTTCCACTTCCGGGATTGCTCCGTGGCTGCAGGAAATTCCGCCGGATGCATGTCTTTTTGCCCATGTCTGTTTCCTTCCACTTTCTTGTTTATGAGGACTATGGTTAACTGCTCCTTAGATATCTGCAGGGTAAATTGAGACAGCTAGATAGACTGTCCAATTTGAGTTTTCTTTTGCATGATTAAAATAGAGATGTACCGATACCAGTATCGCCTCCGATACTGCCTAAAACGCTGATATTGGTATTGGGAAGTACTGGCGTTTATACATCGATCCGCTACCACGAAAGAAAAGAAAATCTGCATTAAAGTAGTTTATTTATGTTCTTTTTCCGTTATAACTGACTGCCAAACTGGATAATAAAAGAAAGTTTTGTGGCATTCATTGGTTGAGAGTTTAACCTGGGCCGGACCGACAACAAAGATAGAAATCATATCACATCCATACAGGGATACAGTTGTTAAAACATAGGCAAGGCAGCTTTATTTGTATAGCACATTTCAGCAACAGGGCAACTCAAAGTGCTTTACACAAAAACAGTTAAAAAACAGTTTTAAAAAAACACGAGAATAAAAGTTACAGTGCAGTATAAGAAATTAAACATTAAAGAAAAGAACATCATTTAAAATGAAAGGTCTTCAGCCTTGATTTAAAAGAACTGAGAGTAGCACCGGATCTGCAGTTTTCTAGGAGTTTGTTCCAGATATGAGGAGCATAGAAACTGAACGCTGCTTCCCCCCGTTTAGTTCTGACTCTGGGGACGTAAAGCAGACCTGTCCCAGATGACCTGAGACGTCTGGGTGGTTCATAGTGTAGTAGCAGATCAGAAATGTATTTTGGCCGTTTAGTGAAATCAATCCAGCCATGACTATTGTGATTGGTTTACAGAAATGCCAATAAACCAGAGCATGTTTTTATCCCATCCTGGAATGCTGTGTGGACTAGCCAAACACTCTTTGCAGCGTGTGGAGGTGGGTCTGGCCAAGCGAGACTAGGGATACAAGGATTCCGTGTGTGTGGTATGCTTGGTAAAACGCTAGGCTACCAGATTTCCCACAAAAACACAGTGTTGTTGCAATTCTTCATCTGTTTCATGCAGGCACTGGGCAGTATTGTTTGGCTCTGTGACCAAAACTCGAAAGGAAATGCTTTCTCTCCCACTCAGTATTGTCACAGGATAAGAGGTGTTGTTTCTACAGGTGGATAAGATGGATGCCTCAGTCTAGTTGGGTGACAGAGTGGTCAGCCTTTCAGAGGGTTAAATCAAGGACACCAGGCAAAGCACTGGCCAATCTCCATAGAGGTATGAAAAGGCTGACTTCAACTGACCCCAAAAATGTACCCTCTATGCAGGAGTCAGTGCTGAAAGATGAGTCTGAACCCATCTCTTTTGCTCTAGTCACTGATGTAGTCTGGAAGCTTGGTGGTCTTGTGTGTATTTGGAAGATGTTTCCAACTATTTAGGTATCACACTGCTTAAACTTCAGTGGTACAATCTTTACAATCTTCTTTTTTTTTTTTCTTCAGTCCCATCTAGCATCTTTGCTTGCTTGTGCTAGAAAGGTCTTCCTTTTTTAAGTTTTTTATTCTGATTTAAAAAAAAAAAAAATACTGTGTCAAAGCCTGTTCATTTAAATCGGAGAGAATTTAAAAGTTAAGAGGTTATCCATTGCTTCCTTTGGCTGTTGATGTAAATGCAAATGTATATAATGGGTTTGGTACTGGAAGTTGCTTTGTTGGTCATCTTGAACTAGCACCAAGCTAGCTTTAATTTGTTTGTCTTGAACCCCTAGTCCTCTAACAGGAGGCCAAGCCTTGGTAAAGAATGAAAACCATATGTTTCTCGTCTATCAGCTTAACAATGAGCTGAACTGTTGTTGAGTTCAGCTGGAAAAAAGTAATCGCCACACTGAATTCCATGTGAGTCCTTCCTTTCCTGTTTTAGTCATTTAAGTTTCATTGCAATATATACACGTAGGGTCTTTCACTTCATGGTCACATATGCTTTTTGTGCAAAGGTCAAACAGCTCTCTTTCTGTACAGTCACTAAAATGTAAATATATATAGTCATAGTTTGTCATTATCACATCATAATCAAAAACCCAATTTTCATAGCCTTTGTGTCTAGCCTTTTGTTTACATTTCAAAATATTTATTTGACATTTGGGGTCATTTTAGGATGGTTTAGACGGTTGATGTTTCCCTAACCGGTGCTGCTGTGTGGTAAGGGCTGAAGGAATGGTTGGCAAAAAAAATGTTCTTTCATGCCGACAGTATTTTAATACAGTAAATGGAAAAGTATTAAAAAGCACACTGCATAAGTAATATCGGAAGTAAAATATTTGTATCTGGTCTAATGTCAGTCAAATGCTTTAGTGTTCTGCCCTCAGGTAATGTTGATCTATTCTGAACTAGGAAATATGTTAAAGGTTGTATCCTATAATTCCAAAATACTCAGAACATAAAGCAAACCAACACATTGATTTATTCAGTTCAATGTGAATGTACCATTAAAGCCTTTTTGCTGCGGTCTTTCAGATCTTTAGATGGGCGTCTCCAGGTCTCCCACAGAAAAGGTCTTCCTCATGTGATCTACTGTCGCTTGTGGCGCTGGCCAGACCTGCAGTCCCACCATGAGCTGAGGGCTGTTGACCACTGTGAATTTGCCTTTCACACCAAGAAGGATGAAGTCTGTGTCAACCCCTACCACTACCAGAGGGTTGAGACACCAAGTGAGTGAAGTTAATTGCCACATGATCCAAATTACTGTTTTTAAAATAATGCTTTTTCCATACAGTTTCAGAACTGAACTTTTTAATGAAAGTATCTGTGCTCCAGTTTTGCCTCCTGTGCTAGTACCACGACATACAGATATCCCTGCAGAGTTTCCACCATTGGGTGACTACAGCCCATCCATCCCTGAGAACACCAACTTTCCTGCTGGCATTGAGCCCCAAAGTAACTATATCCCTGGTGAGAATAGCATTGGCCTAAAATATACACAAACAAAATAGCCATAAAGCCGTCATTACGTCTCAAAAACATGTTTTAGTATTTGAAAACATGTCAAACCCTTGATATGCTGAGATCGGGAGTGTGTTAATCTTTGTCTATGTTTGTATGTCATAGAAACTCCCCCACCTGGGTATCTCAGTGAGGATGGTGAGACAAATGATCACCAGCTCAACCACATCATGGACACAGGTGACTCACATGAAGGTACACACAATTTGAGCTCATGCTGTTCTAATTATGCCTTATCTGGATGAACCAAACCTCTATTACCGCTCTATTTCAGGTTCACCCAGCCTGTCGCCCAATCCAGTGTCACCCACAAACAGTAATCTTGGTAAGCAAAACCAAAGGGTTCATCTTAATTTGCAGAGCATATCATTCATTATGTGCACTTATCTGGTTGGTAGCAATGACATTATGTAAGCTATACTATTGCTTATACCATGACATTTTACCAACAAACATGTCATATATAATCAAATTACATTATATCACGTCATTCATTTACTATGTTAGCAATTTTTGCTTTTGCTGTCATGTTTTACATATCATGAAATATAGACTGTCTGAAGTCATTCCCATGTTCACTCATTCACTTCTTGTTTCATAGTGGACACTCAAAAGTGAGCAGTAAATGGAGATTTTGGACATTTGCTTATCATCATTTTGCATCAGATTTTTTGAAGTATCAAGTTGGTTTGAAACAACATTTGCACAGTCCCATTAGGCTTTTTTATTTAATTTTGTAGTGGTTATACAGTAAATAACACATCCAAGCTTTCTAGATAATCCACTGAAGCCTAAACTGTACTCAAAACATTGTACCTGTTATGTCCCTTAGGGAATCATCTATACTATAGGAGGATAGTTTCAACATTATTAGACATGTTATCTGTAAAACAGCTGCTTTGCTGATGGACATGAACAAGTCAGTAAACCAAAACTTGCTGACGTCTTATCGATGGTGCTGTTTATATTAAGTCCACAGTCTAATAGATTAGAATATCTTTGTAGGTGTGTGTGTGTGTGTGTGTGTGTGTGTGTGTGTGTGTGTGTGTGTGTGTGTGTGTGTGTGTGTGTGTGTGTGTGTGTGTGTGTGTGTGTGTGTGTGTGTGTGTGTGTGTGTGTGTGTGTGTGTGTCTGTGTCTGTGTCTGTGTGTGTGTGTGTGTGTGTGTGTGTGTGTGTGTGTGAGAGTGAGAGTGAGTGTGTGTGTGTGTGTGTGTGTGTGTGAGAGAGTGAGAGTGAGAGTGTGAGAGATCCGTGTACATCTTGACAATCAAACGGTTGTTTGAGCACAGAGCAGTACCTGTTCTCATGGATTCCTTAATTTTTTTTCTTAGCTAATGTTTCTCCATCTAACCCCACCCTCTGCTCACAGACTTACAACCTGTGACATACTGCGAGTCTGCCTTCTGGTGCTCTATCTCCTACTATGAGCTGAATCAACGTGTAGGAGAGACTTTCCACGCCTCCCAACCCTCCCTCACAGTAGATGGATTCACAGACCCATCCAACTCTGAACGCTTCTGTCTAGGCTTGCTATCCAACGTCAACCGCAACTCAGCAGTAGAGCTCACACGCAGACACATAGGTACTCATTTTATATTTTACATATTTTATATTCGCTCTTGACATAATCAGTAGGTATGTGTGCGCTAAGTCACAATCTTCTCTTTTCCCTTTCCAGGACGGGGCGTAAGGTTGTACTACATTGGTGGAGAAGTGTTTGCAGAGTGTCTCAGTGACAGTGCCATCTTTGTCCAGAGTCCCAACTGCAACCAGCGCTATGGCTGGCATCCTGCCACTGTCTGCAAAATACCTCCAGGTTAGCATTAGAGGATATACACAGACACTTGAAGCCATCAGAGGCAAAATGAGCAAAGCATATATATATATATATATATATATATATATATATATATATACACACACACACATTTTATATTTAATTTATTTTACAGGCTGCAACCTGAAGATCTTCAACAACCAGGAGTTTGCTGCTCTGCTCGCCCAGTCAGTCAACCAGGGCTTTGAGGCAGTCTACCAACTCACCAGGATGTGCACCATTCGCATGAGTTTTGTCAAGGGTTGGGGAGCTGAGTACAGGTAAATGAATACATTTACAAGTACAAGACAGACAATTATAATTATATTACAATTAAAATTTGTTTCTGACATTTACCTGTTTACTTATTTATACTTATCTTATACTTACTTATCTTATAATATTTGTTTGCCATATCACAGTGATTCAAATCTTGGCCATTTTTCAATGAGGTAATTTCCAGTATAAATTCCAGCTGTCAGGTCTGAGTAATCCCCAGGGTTTTACAACCAAGACCAGACACGTGTACCTTTCCCTTTTTCATTTGTTGTTTTTTGTTACTTGTTTAAAAAAAAAATACACAGTTAAGTGTTCAATAAGCTGTTCTTATTTCGTTTTTCGAAGGTGGGATAAAGCACCTGTCTTAACACATTGGCTATATATTGTTGTCTTTGTCCCAGACTGCTTAAAGCAGAACACAGCAAGTGGACGTCTGTCCTGTGTGTTGGCTTGTCCAGATGCTCTCCACATACATATTCAGTCATCCAGTTAGGGCTCCTGCACACTGCCTGCGTGGCGTGAGACACCCACGTTTCAGGCAGGGCTCGAGCTGCACCGAAAACGCGTGCTGGAAATGGGACCAACACCTATTTTTCACGTGACACGCAAGCGTGTTGGAAGCGGTTCCAGACAAAATAATACGAAAAGACACATTTTGACACAAATACATTTAATAAATAACATTTTGATGTTTAAAAGTCCATAGTTTTGACATAAATGCAGCTCTAAAGGTAATTAAAAAAATTAAAATAAATAATTATCGATTTTCAAATATTGCACCTGTCAATAAAGAGAGAAATATTCTGTAGCCTTTTTTGTCGGCAATACTGACGTTGTATTTACTGTTATCAATTCAGTATATATTTATGTTTAACATGAAGTATACTACTGCTATTATTTCATTTTATCAATGGGAAGCATACATGTGTACAGACTAGGCTAGTGGCAGAGTCAGACACGTTTTTGTTGTGCAAAGATATAGAAATCGTGTGCAGGAGGCCTTAGGATGAGCGCAAAAACACCTACTGTGGGGTTCCAAAGTTTGGCCACCCACGGTAAAAATTTGTATTAATGTGCATAAAGAAGCCAAGAAAAGATGGAAAAATCTCAAAGGCATCAAATGACAGATTAGACATTCGTATAATATGTCACAAAAATTTAGATTTTATTTCCATCATTTACACTTTCAAAATAACAGAAAACAAAAAAATGGCGTCTGCAAAAGTTTGGGCGTCCTGCAGAATTAATACCTTGTACTGCCCCCTTTGGCAAGTATCACAGCTTGGAAACGCTTCCTGTTGCCAGCCAAGAGTCTTTCAATTCTTCTTTGAGGTATCTTCGCCCATTCTTCCTTCCAAAAGTCTTCCAGTTCTTTGAGATTTCTGGGCTGTCTGTCACGCACTGCTCTTTTAAGGTCTATCCATAGATTTTCAATTATGTTGAGGTCAGGAGATTGTGAAGGCCATGGCAAAACCTTCAGTTTACGCCTCTTGATGTAATCCACCGTGGATTTTGAGGTGTGTTTAGGATCATTATCCATTTGTAAAAGCCATCCTCTCTTTAACTTCAGCTTTTTCACAGATGGCATCAAGTTAGCGTCCAAAATTTGCTGAAATTTTATTGAATCCATTTTTCCTTCTACTCGTGAAATGTTTCCTGTGCCACTGGCTGCAATACAACCCCAAAGCATGATTGACCCCCATGCTTAACAGTTGGACAGAGTTTCTTTTCATGAAATTCTGTTCCCTTTCTTCTCCAAACAAACCTTTGCTCATTGCGGCCAAAAAGTTCTATTTTAACATCACCGGTCCACAGAACTTGTTTCCACAATGCATCAGGCTTGTCTATCTGTCCATTTGCAAACTTCAAACGCTGATTTTTGTGGTGAGGACGTAGAAAAGGTTTTCTTCTGATGACTCTTCTATGATGACTATATTTGTACGAGATCTCTTTATAGTGGAAGGGTGTACCACAACTCCAGTGTCTGCCAGGTCTTTCTGGATGGATCGTGCAGTCAAACGTGGGTTTTGACTTGCTTTTCTCATACTCCTGCGAGCTGTTCTGTCTGATATTTTTCTTGGTCTTCCAGATCTTGCTTTTAACTTCCACTGTTCCTGATAACTGCCATTTCTTAATTGCATTCCGAACAGAGGATATTGGCATCCGAAAACGCTTTGCTATCTTCTTATAGCCTTCTCCTGCTTTGTGAGTGTCAACTATTTTCAGTTTCAGTTTTCTAGACAACTGCTTAGAAGAAGCCATGGTTCTGATTGTTGGGGCAAGGTCAAAGGAGTCTGAGCATTTAAAACCTTAAGATTGACATCACCTGGTCTTTCTAGATGTCTTTTCAGACGTCTTTCCTGTCAGGTCTCAGCTTTCCAAAGGGGGCAGTACAAGGTATTACCTTGCAGGGCGCCCAAACTTTTGCAGATGCCATTTTTTTTGTTTTCTGTTATTTTGAAAGCGTAAATGATGGAAATAAATCAAACATTTTGTGACATATTATACAAATGTCTAATCTGTCATTTGATGCCTTTTGGAGATCTTTCCATTTTTTTTTTTGGCTTCTTTATGCACATTAATAAATTTTTTTACCTGGGGTGCCCAAACGTTCAAACCCCACTGTATGCGCCTAACACTTATGTGCCTAAGCCATATAATGGTAGGGAAAACCCTGATCAGTAAACATTTGCTTTTTAGGGTCCATTGCTCTTCTTCTTCAGTCTGTTGCACTGCACACATTTAGGACACAAAACTTCCATTAAGCCTTGTGCCATAAATTTTAGAAGAAAAAGGTGAGAGGGCCTTGATGTTTATGATCAGGATAATTAACGTCAGTTTTGGGGGTGAAAAAATTAATTTGTGTTGTGCACAGACGGTAGCAAACTGGAAGAAGAGGGCTGGGAGGTGGGTGGGGGGTGGGTGCTGCTGTGAGTCGGCAAGAGAGGGTTGAGTAACAGAGAAAGAATGCAGCAGGCATTCGTGAGGGGACGTGGTGTGGGAGGTGAACACATTTCAGACACCCTTTGCAAGGGGGATTCCCACTGGACTATGAGTGGTGCATGATATATTTCTGGCACCAAACACCTTGGAGGAAAACATTTCTGACAGAAACTTGAATGACTTCAGAAATAGCATGTAGAGTTGGTTCAAGTATTGCTGCAAATTCAACTAAGACAAGAAATACTGAGAAGACTGTATTGATTAAAATAAAAAAAAAATTAATTACATTAATAATGACAAGGATTGTAAATGTGTGGTACTATGATGTAGTATGAAAAGCTCTCAATAATGAAAAACTGTGCTGCCCCTCTCCTTCTCTGTACCCTGCAGACGCCAGACAGTGACCAGTACCCCCTGCTGGATAGAACTGCATCTTAATGGCCCTTTGCAGTGGCTGGACAAAGTCCTCACACAGATGGGCTCTCCCAGCATCCACTGCTCCAGTGTGTCATAGGAGCAGCACATGCTTCCCATTTCAACTCTTATTTACAAACCACAAAGGTTTGTTTGTTTATTTATATATATATATATATGTTTATATATATATAGTGTGTGTGTATATACATACACATACAGTGAGGAAAATAAGTATTTGAACACCCTGCTATTTTGCAAGTTCTCCCACTTAGAAATCATGGAGAGGTCTGAAATTGTCATCGTAGGTGCATGTCCACTGTGACAGACATAATCTTAAAAAAGAAAAATCAGAAATCACAATGTATGATTTTTTAACTATTTATTTGTATGATACAGATGCAAATAAGTATTTGAACACCTGAGAAAATCAGTGTTAATATTTGGTACAGTAGCCTTTGTTTGGTCAAATGTTTCCTGTAGTTTATCACCAGGTTTGCACGCTGCAGAAGGGATTTTGGCCCACTCCTCCACACAGATCTTCTCTAGATCAGTCAGGTTTCTGGGCTGTCGCTGAGAAACACGGAGTTTGAGCTCCCTCCAAAGATTCTCTATTGGGTTTAGGTCTGGAGACTGGCTAGGCCACGCCAGAACCTTGATCTGCTTCTTACAGAGCCACTCCTTGGTTATCCTGGCTGTGTGCTTCGGGTCATTGTCATGTTGGAAGACCCAGCCTCGACCCATCTTCAATGCTCTAACTGAGGGAAGGAGGTTGTCCCCCAAAATCTCGCAATACATGGCCCCGATCATCCTCTCCTTAATACAGTGCAGTCGCCCTGTCCCATGTGCAGAAAAACACCCCCAAAGCATGATGCTACCACCCCCATGCTTCACAGTAGGGATGGTGTTCTTGGGATGGTACTCATCATTCTTCTTCCTCCAAACACAGTTAGTGGAATTATGACCAAAAGGTTCTATTTTGGACTCATCTGACCACATGACTTTCTCCCATGACTCCTCTGGATCATCCAAATGGTCATTGGCAAACTTAAGACGGGCCTTGACGTGTGCTGGTTTAAGCAGGGGAACCTTCCGTGCCATGCATGATTTCAAACCATGACGTCTTAGTGTATTACCAAAAACCTGGAAACGGTGGTCCCATCTCTTTTCAGGTCATTGACCAGCTCCTCCCGTGTAGTTCTGGGCTGATATCTCACCTTTCTTAAGATCATTGAGACCCCACAAGGTGAGATCTTGCATGGAGCCCCAGTCCGAGGGAGATTGACAGTCATGTTTAGCTTCTTCCATTATCTAATGATTGCTCCAACAGTGGACCTTTTTCACCAAGCTGCATGGCAATTTCCCCGTAGCCCTTTGAGGGTCCGAATTCTAGCTGATAGACAGCTGTTAAAATACTTATTTGCAGCTGTATCATCCAAATAAATAGTTAAAGAAATCATACATTGTGATTTCTGGAATATTTCTTTTTTAAGATTATGTCTCTCACAGTGGACATGCACCTACGATGACAATTTCAGACCCCTCCATGATTTCTAAGTGGGAGAACTTGCAAAATAGCAGGGTGTTCAAATAGTTTTTTTCCTCACTGTGTGTGTGTGTGTGTGTGTGCGTGTGTGTGTGTGTTTCCTTAAGGGACCAAATAAGGAAACGCTATTCATCAAATGAACAAATCACTCTCCTCCCTCGCTGTCTCTAACATTTCACCTCACATCTATAGCACTTTGCTCAGTACTATTTACTGTTTTCAGTTGGTTATTTCAGAACTTGTACATTGTTTTGTTATTCATGTGTTCAATGGGCAGCCACAGGGTATTTGCAATAGACAACACATTTTCTTCACAATTCATTCAGACATGTCTATGCTCAGTGTTGTAATCTTTTTTTCTTTATGAAGGAGACTGAAATGTTTGTTTCCCAAGTTAAAGGGATGGTACAGTTTCAGCTTGTTCACCTTTTACATGTTTTGTCACATTTTTGATTCTATGAATTAGCTAAAATACGCTATGATCACTGGTGTTTGTGTCCCAGTACCACTCTTTGTAATCACGGAATTAAGAGGCTTATTTATCAATCAAACCATAAATTGTGAAAAAAAATAAAATGTCATTCTGAGGAGTGATTAAATAGAATATATTTAATTATCTTAAGTACAAGGTACTTTGCCCGTATTAATGTATCTGTATGAATTAAGTGTCAATTATCTGATTGATCATGTAATTGGTATTTTATCTATTTTAAACAAAATATAGACATTAGCACTATTGTTTCTTGAAAAGAACCCTTGTATGAAAACTATTTTGCTCAGTGAAAGAGACATTTTATAAGTTATTTTTGCATACTGTCCTGCATGGGAATATATTTTTTTTATTGCCTCAATACAATTGTACATAAATATTTATAGCTTGCGATTTCTTGTAGTCATGCAGTGCTTGAAACAGTGGACCAGACTGACCTCTGGCATGAGTAGATTCACAGAAAAACTTTGCTTTAATGACCCAAAACCTAGCCTTCTAACCAGGGTCAACTGGTTCTTAAGTGTGACATATAGGATTACTGTATCAGTTATTTTAATAAGGACATACCGTATGAGTGATCATAGTGAACTGGTTGTATTTAGGAACCTGTGTGAAGTGTACTCACTAGCAGCAACCATGGCTTTGGTTCATCCATCTATGACATGTAGAGTGAAAACATAAATACAGATCTTTTCACATTATTATCTTAACTGTTAGTCTATAGTACACTATGCCCCCTGTGGATAGATAATGCAATTCTTATTTTACTGTGTTGATCAGTGTAAAGCTTTAGTTCTTGTGGTAATTTGCTTGTCCAGTAAATACTGTAATTACATACATTGCTACAACATAAGGCATGTGTAATATGCTCGCTGTCATTGTCTATAAAGCCACCATGTTCATCAGGTACTTACAGTACATAAGACTGAGTCACCATGTAATTTATTTTAAACAGTGCTAAACTGAAATACCATGTACTACAGTGCATTAGGTAGTTGGTAGATCTCTTGTAGTACTTGTGTTCCTTGATATTCTTAGTTGGAGGTTTTATGTTCCAAGTCTTATGTACATGATTTTTCATGTAGCCTAATATTTGTCCTCAAATTAACCATTGTTTTATCTGTGAAAATTAAATAAATTGCAACCAAGTAAAACAATTAGGTCAATTTTTGTTTAACCATGGCTTGTTAATACAGTGATTAGAAAAACAGAAACCCCTGTATAGGAATGCAATCCATTACACTTGCACGCACAAAAAATAAAATCACAAGTCTTTATGTTGATTCAACAGAATGTGGATTAAATGTCTTACAACTCTAAGGATAAGGCACATTATGTCACTTGCAAGTCATTGTGACAACTGTACCTAAGGGACATACACAAATCAAAGCCCACATAATTCAGATTTGTTTATCCACCTGCAACACCATCAGGTGCTGAGGTTCACTCAGGGCTTACAGCATAGTGAGGGACCCAGGGGAGAAGATTGAGGGTCATCCGTTGGATCGCTTCTATCCTTAATTAAGATATTCAACTGCCTCTCAATATACACCTGTATTGCAATCACTTCATTTTAAGTTCACACGTTTCTAAACATAACTGTGGCTACAGTACCATCTGTAAGCATTTCCACTTTCCAGGTGCAAGAAGCAAGTCATAGGGCGCTGGATCTTGTGGGAGCCCCAGGAAAGGAGGAGGACCAGGAGAAAAGAGACTGAGACACAATTAGCTGCTTTTAGCTTTCCTCTCCCGATGATAACCCATCTATCTCATCTTCATCACCACCAATGGCCATCCAAAACGCTTTTGCTACCTGGAAAGGAGATTTAGCATAAATACTTCATACTAGAGTTTAGCATTTCTAACATTGTATCTGTCACATTATCTATTTGGGCATAGTTTGAAAATAGTGTGGTTGTGAAGACACTTATTGGTTTGTGATACACTGTAAATCATTTATATAACCAGGGTATACAGATTGTAAACATGAACAGGTTCTAGTCTTGTAAACAGAGGTTAATACAGTTGCTTACCTTCTCTGCATGAACCTTTCTCTGATCATGCGGTAATGAAGAAGCTTTGTCTGCAGGTTGAAAATCAGAAAAATGCAAACATTGTAAATGGCTTCAGCTTTACAAATATTTGACCTCCACACCAACAATGAGAGCAAGGTAAAAACACATGTACGATTTACAGTTTACGGTTTATTCCCTTTTCCTTCCCTAATTACCTTTCATCTCTTTTAATTTGGTAAAGAGACGTTCAAAGTTATCCACATCTGCATCTCCAGCCGTGAGATTTGCAAGTTCCTGAATGTCCAAATCAGTCATTGCATCTGAGAGAATCAACAAGTGAATATTAATAACTTAACATTAAAGTGTCACCTCCGATGATCAAGATATCAATGTTTTGGGTTTACATACTGACAAAAATGTGGCAGCAGCAAGCTACTTTAGATGTTAGCAAAAACCGATTTCATCAGGAGTTTTTCACTTACCAACCACCGTGTCTTCCTCTGTGTCTGTGTTTGTACTACTTTCTGTATGGTTAGTTTCCTCACTAACAAGTGAGCCCTCTACTGGCAAGCTGGAAGACTGCCACAGAAAAGAAGCTAGGGTTAGCATGTCTCATGGAACACTGACAGATTTAAAGTCCCAATGAAAATGGATTGATTATACACGAGAAAGAACTAAAACAAATTAAAAGCATAATTTAAATTACGATCAAAGTAACTGAAAATGGTAACAACAAAATTGCCACTGACCTGTGGATCTTGACAGCTGTGTGGGTTGTTGTGTCTGGCGGCGACCAAACTACTCATCAGACCAAAGCCCTGATTGTGCCCTATTAAATAGAGATATAAATTGTTACATACCACACATACACAATGATAAGTTATATAGTCAGGGAAAGTGCAATAGGTAATTGTATTAGTCATGTCATCTCACCATCCTTCATCTCCACACTGGACCACACATTGGCATTAAGAGCCTGGACAATTCTCTTTACTCCCGTGGATTCTGGAAAGTCATCTGATGAGGCAACAAGACAATGTAAAGAAGTAGAAAATATGGAGAATGAAAATATAAATGTACGCAGTGTCATTAGATTTTCTGCTGTCTGTAAAACTCACCATCCTCATCTAGCAACTCCTGTGGATTGAGCTCCACCAGCTCAAAGGCATGAGCCAAACACCACTGTTGTGCTTCATGTCTGGTGACCCCTTGAATACAAATTGAATTTCAGGTGTTGTATTCCAGTGCTTTCTGCAAGCCAACCGACACCATAAATAATCCAACCTTACGCCAGAACTAACCATTTTCACAGACTCTGTCACACACCAGAATGAGCACCTCTGGAGCAAGATCTTCCACCACTGATATCCAAGGAAGTAGCTTTTCCAGACCGTCCTTCTGCAAACACCATGTACACATTATAAACGTTGCACGTGTATCGCAGGACATACTGAAGAGATTCTCAAACGATAGTTCATTCTTACGTACCACTGTACTGTCAAAATAAGCGATGAATGCCTGCATGGACTGGGCAATCTCCGATGACATTTGAAAGGTGCTAGGGACGACACATAATCTGACATCCGCTGTATAATATTTGTTGTTGATGGTCCATGGATACCAGGCTACTGTGTCTTCTTGCTTGATCGGTTCGGGCAAAGTCTTCGTACTGAGGATCTCTGAAGCAAAAACACGCTTTTTATGATTATGAATCACAAATACAAATAAAGACTTGACGCTGAGTTGACCAACTTGCTTTCACTGTGACCACCGGCTATAGCTGCTAATGGAATAAGATGCATGTAACCCGATTCAGCCTTACCTTTGCCGTTTTACATCAGCCCCGCACAAACAAAACAAAAAAAACACTAGCTAGCTTTACAAACACAGACAAATTGGTTATTAGCCTGCAACGTAATCAGCAACATGCAGGCGCTACCAAATGCCATCTGTTGTGGTAAGAGCAAGTTAGCTTTGTTTAGCGTTAACGTTAGCCTGTTTTCCAAATCATGCACGTTAAGCTTTGCTAAACTTACGTTTTACCAGCTCTTCTTCTTCAAACCCACTGTCACAGCTAGTGATGAGTGCACACGGAATAGTCATCTCAGTTTCTTCTTCTGTAGTTGACATTTTTTATAATATTTGGGACAAGCTTCTCTAGCTGCTAGCTTGACGTGACGTTGTAACCTTTCAACTCTGACCGGAGGAGCTACAACCATAGACAGCTACTGTTCAACGATCTCTTCCGGTAAAAGTTTTTTTTTAACTTTATTTAAATAACACAAATGAATGAAAAAAAAAACAAGTATATAATTATTACTTTACTTCTATGACATGAACAGTATGATCACACAAAACTGTCGATACCAGCGACGGATATCCGTGTGAGTTATCAAACACAAAATTAGCCTTATTGCCTATAAAAAATAAAGCCTTTGTTTGGAGTCCGCCCATGTGAACTGTTCGCAATCATAAAATGAACTGTACAAAAAATAACATATTTTTTCCATCTCATTAACGTTACCTTCAGAATGTCTTAATCCTGAAAGTGAATTGTTTGCCCAGTTCTTCTTACAAAATATTCTGGTATAACAGTTAGCTACAGTTGACAAAATGTTAAAATGTCCATGGATAAAATCGATAAAATAAATGACACATTGCCAAGACGTGTAAATCGTATACAAATTAAAAATGTCATTTTTGGCAACATTTACACTTTTTTTTGTTTTAGAGTGGTCTACTTTTAAAGCCCTGAATTTGCCTTTCAGGCAAAGCATCTCCCCAAAAAGCTTCACCAATAAATTATTAATGTATGTCTACATAACTGTTAAAGTAAGATTCAAGAAGGACATGTTCAGAATTTTTTCATCTGCCTGTTGGGATGTAATCATAGGTTGATGTAACGAAAAAGTTTGCCTGTGGTTTGCCTGTCAGACAGTCCGTATCCGGGCAAAAAATATGTTGGCTTCCCGTTGTCTTGGTTACGAGCACTGTTTGAAGACTTTTGATTGTTGAGTAGCTAGCTAGCTAGCTAGCTAATTGGTTTGGTTAAAGTAGTAAACGTTAATGTTAGCTAGCTAGGTCTTCTTTAAGATATCGTGTCATATGTTTGAGTCACATTCTTTTTATTATTATTATTGTTATTATTATTACTATTATTATTATTATATAATATTAACCCAATACAAAAATGTCTGACACATTTAAACACGAAGATAAATTGAGATCAGTTTTATTTCAGGTAAGTTATGTTGTTTAGCTACCTTAACGTTAATAACCTTAATGCTAACTAAGTTATGTTAACGGTAACGTTAGTCAATTTATTGAACAATACTTAGTTTAACGTTAGTTAATCATCTGTCTTTAGTTTTTGCGGTAATCTTAAATTAACAAATTAGCTAATTTATGACCACAGTACAGACAAACTAAATGTTTTCATAAACTGGTAAACAATTTCTTTTCAACAAGCTAGCTAGCTAACGTTACACGTTAAATTTTGTTATTGGTTGTTGACTTTTTTCTAGGCCAGTTATGCACAGTTTGTACATCACAGAACTGTATATTACAGGTGCAAGAGGATTTGAGACAACCCAAATGTAGTCTTGAGAACATCACTATCAGTGAGAGGGGAAAAACACTGGACATTCAAGCCTTGGACGCTGCCATTGGCAAGACAGAGAGTAACATCAGGGTGAGGATGCTACATTTTTGCATTAATGCAGAATAAGCACTGATAACAATACTATTGAATATACTATACATCAGACAAAGGTAGCTGTAACTTCTGTATATATATATATATATATATATATATATATATATATATATATATATATATATATATATATATATATATATACAATGCATCATATCTAAAAACGATGACTATAGATAATCCTCTTTTAACGTTTAGGGAACGTTATAACCAGGAGGGAACGTTCCCTAAACGTTAGTTTTTGGTTCGGTTCGAACTAACCTGTAGACAACCATAAACTAACGTTACCTAACGTTCCCTAAACGTTCTGTGTTAGTGGGGTAAGCAGCTGATGATTCTTCCAAGAATTGAAGACTTACAACAAAAGAAGCAGATTCCCAAGTGGTAAGTAAGGAGAAGCTTACATAAGTTATTACTAAATAATTGCCTATAGTGGCGATACTTTCCTTCACAATATCATTTGTTAGAACTCTTAAGAAATATGTTTGAATTTGTTATGAATTGCATAAATGATGGTGATTGGTATTACTGAAATACACTGAAATACACAGGAAACCTGCTCTGGAGAGTATCCCAGATGTGTCATCAAGGGAAGGCCTTCAAGGGACTTCACCTGGGAAAAAGGTAGATTTTTATTCATGTTCAGAAATGACAATTTATTGATACTACTAATTAATACTATTAATAGTATTACTTAGTAGTATCAATAAATTGAGTACAAGCTATATGTAAGTTAGAAATTCAACTATTCTTACTATTAAACAGTAAGACAGACAAGTTAAACAAATGTTAACATGAGACAAAAAGAAAACACATTAATTCCTTTTTGCTTAGCAGAAATACACATATATATCTTTGATATTGCTAATTAAAGTTTTAAAACATTTCCTCTATCTGTCTCCTTTAGCACAAGTATGCGTTAACCACGCATTTGCTATGTAATCCTGCTCACCCAAACAACAGAGCCATTATGCACCAGACATTTGGGATGTCCCTCTCTGATTTCCACAAGAGGAACACAAATGCAGTAAGTAATATGACTTTACATGTAGCTTAATATTACTTCAGCTGTAGGTTGAGAGTATTCAAAACATGTTATGCCATGTATAGAAATGCCACTTTACAGAGGTTTGATTAGGTACTTTCAAAATACACTATAGTTTTTGGGTTATCAGTATCATGATAATTTAAAGTATTGTCAAATTTCTTGATGCTAGAAATAATGGTAAATGTATACTTGTGCGATTTCTATGTCAGTATCACATTGTGATGCACTTTGTGCTCCAGGTGGGTTTAATGTAAACACTATGAACTGAAAAATGCTACGTCACTCAGGCTCTTTGTCTAATCAAGGTGATATTAGTGATTTTTTTTGTCCCGTAATTTTGTTTTGCAATTTGTTGTCAGATTCAGTGTCACGATTGTCATGTATGCTACATGACAATTATGGAGTGGGTGACAGTTAATTCAACTGTGGCGTTGTAAAACAGAACACCAAACACAACATTTTTTTTAACTTTTAATTAGTTGCAAAAATCAGGCTACATTCAATTATGGAGCAGATTGTCACACTTCAGTCTTACTGCTGGAAAAGACTATAATCAACTATAATAATACACTATTATCAGAATGATCCTATGTCCTACAGTTATTTGCTTTGCACAGTGAGAAATTGATTCCTGTGTCTTGAGTCTTGACTGGTACTGTATATTGATATTAATTGCAACAAACAGCAAATGCCTCAGGAAAGATTTGATTAGAAAGCAATACAAGAGTTTCAGCTACAACTAAGAAGAATTGGATATTAGTGTTCCTTTCCCTGATGCTTATTCCTTTAATCCTCAGAAGAGACACTTTATGCTGGAGTAAAGAGTGATGGTACAGGTCTGCATTAATAGATGC